>JAADVR010000953.1:0-12043 GCA_023335855.1 Pythium scleroteichum
GAGCGACCAAGTGAGACTGAAGCGCGTCTTTTGGTGCCCGCGCTTCGCGCGGGGCGAGCCGCGCAGCGGCTCGGAATATCAAGTGGCGCTCGCCAGCCTACAATGCGTAGGCTGTAGGGTTATCAGCGTTCTTTTAGTAACCAATACACCTCATCACCATCATCACCTCATGGCGCACAACACGATGGCGGATGCCATGGCGAACGTTGCCATGGATACATGCGCTAGTGCCCAAGTCTATCACCCCACCTCACGTCGGGACCACTCAGGTCTCAACGCTATGCTTGCCAACGATCTACGTCCGTGGTGGTCCCACTCCGGCCACCGCGTTGAGGTTTAAATTAGGTCGTCAGGACCCAAGCCCTCCAGCTATTAGGATTCACCAGTTGAACTCGATAGACTTCACTTGCATCATCATCATCACTCGTCTCGAGTGTAGAAATGGGTACACTTACATTCACTCTCGTACCGGTATGACTACCGGTAGATACTTGCTCAATCTGGCCTATACGCGACGCACCACTCCGCTCGCGCGAGATGGGGGCCACGCGCACGGCACTCGACAGCGGAGGCGACACCATGGCGTCGGTTCTGTCTGCTGGGCAAGTCTCGGCCTTAGGCGAGGGGCTCGAATGCTCAGGAGAGTCGGTGGAAGCGCAAGGTGGCGAGCGGACGCTCAGGAAGACCCCATCTGTCTCGACGTACTAAGCGAAGACGAAGACGATCAGGTAGATGACCCCGATAATCACGGCCGTCCAGAAAAGCGATACTACGCCAGCTGTGTTGTCGATGCCGTAACGGATGAGCTAATCGTGACTGAGCGGCTCAACACAATGCGCGCCTGTCGGACACGCTCAAGAAGTCGTCTCAGCAACACTTCCCGAGTGAGCCTGAGTGTGAAGACGTCGTAGTGTCTCCAGACGAAGACACTCGCAGTGGGAAGAAGCCGCGCCGCACGGTCACCGAGCCAGTCGTCACCGTGTTTCCCGATACACGACGATCAGTTCATCCGCCTGCTTATCAACCAAAAGCAGTCGTCTACGCTGTGATCAGCAATCTGGAAGAACGTCGTCGCGGCTCTCGGCGGAGCGCAACCGATGATCTCTACCAGTCGGTGCGCCATCAAGAGGATCGCGTGGCTCAAGACAGCGGTGATCGACCATTGGCATTGTGACTCTCACGGTCGCTTCAGGAAATGCTGCGCGAATACTTAAGCCGAGATACCGGCCAGCAAGCTACAAGAACACCGACGCCGACACAAGACAACAACTTCTAAGCGACACCCAACGGCACCTCACCTCCACGCAAGCTCCGTAATCATCAAACCAGTCTCTTCTGCGAAGGGAGAACCTCGCGATCGCCATATGAATCAATCGATTCTGCTCGGAAGTCTCGCGAATCTGCGGGGGGAGCGCGAGGCGACGGTCCACACTATCGAAAAGGCCAGTGGACGGCAGCATGCGCAGTTGCTCACCGCCGTGAACCCGGCCAGACTCGCCATGGCGCCGCGCGGCTCGTGATCAAACCAAGGCGACCAGCAATCCGCTCGTGATGAGTCCCATACGCTGAGTCAGTGCTTGACTCAAAGGCGATGTCGTATGGCTACATGGCTACATTCACTCCTTAATCGCGTGTACTGAAATACAGTGGTTGATACGCACAAGGCCTCCATGACTGCCACCGCCACCGATCCTTCAAGCAGCAACCCCGTAATAGTAAATAGTACTACCGGTCGCTCAACTGCCTAGCGCTCGGCATTTCCCAAACTCATTTCCTCTCTTCGCCAGCCTGGCGTCCTTCCGCCCATGAACCCACGCCACGAGAGAGAGGCCAGTGGGACATGAAGACGAAGCCTGAAATCCTCAACTCAAAATAGAAATCCAGCATGGCGAGAGGCCACTCCACTGGACGGACGGCTCGAAAGGGGACCCACAGTGACCAACCGCCTCGGGTGGTTTCCGGAACCAAGGGCGGAAATTTTCGGCCACGCACCCAGAGCCTTCCGCTGGAGTGGGTTCGCTTGCGCCACATTCGCGCCACCAACTCGAAGCGACAACTGAAGTGTGAGAGTGCCAGAAACCGGCCACGTCACGGCATCTTCAAGGATGTGTTGACTCTATCTCAATATGTATCTCATCTCGGAACACCTTTTACTAATTCAGAGACACGCTTGTGCCACTCCTAATTTTGAGTCGGTGGCGCTAGTAGGAGTAATCCAGCAGGAGACGAGCCTGTTTGGGTTCCATGCACGACCTTTCCACACCCATATCACGTGCTGCGCGCAACCTTCCACAACGTATACTTTCCCCAGATAGAGTTCACTACCTGGCACTCCACAGGATCCATAAACCTCTCATAAATCATAGTATCTCCCAACATGGTGTCATCACCATGGCCTTATCTCCATCCTCCGTCCACAAAGGCCACGGCCCTCACAGTCGCACCCAAAGACCATCCACAGCCGATGACCAAAGATGCGCTCTCTCCTCCGCTGCTTCCCTGCGCGCCATTCCCTGCTTTTCCTCCTCGAGGCCTGACCCCCCAGATCACGACATGGGACTGCTGCGCGTCGCTGCTGTAGCGCTGCTGGCGCTGGCTGCGACTGCGAACGCCAAGCTCGAGTGCCGCCACCCCAATTACTTTACCCGCGACGGCAAGATCTTCGCGTCGGACCCGGAGTCGCCGGGCACGGAGACCGAGCTCACGATCCGCGGCGTGGCCTGGAGCGGCATGGAGAAGGAGAACATGATCCCGGACGGACTCTTTGGCGCGACGGGCACCAACGCGCTCGGCGTGCAGGGCACCAAGATCGTACGTTTTGTTTTTGCTGTCTCGCACGCTGGTGGCGGTTTGATCTGACGGACGATGGTGTTGGTGGGGATAGTCGACGCTGATGACGTTCATGACCAACCACTCGATCAACTCGGTGCGCCTGCCGCTCAGCGCCCAGTACATCATCGCCAACGCGCTGCCGCAGCTCGCGTACATCCACGGCTGGGACAACAAGGAGCTCACGACCGGCTGGCCCGACGCGAACGCCGTCACTTACTTCGACTTGCTCGGACGCATCGTGCAGACGCTGCAGACCAACCGCATTACCGTGCTGCTCGACATCCACCTGCTGGACAAGTACCTCCAGGATGCCTACTGGTACACGGCGCCGTATGTCGAGATCACCAAGTCCCCGACGTACCAGGCGGCCGAGTACCTCGCCAAGGCCTTCTGCAACTCCACGTACTGGAACATCCTTGGGCTTGATCTCAAGGACGAGATGAGCGACGTGCAGTGGAACGCCGACAACGCCACCTCCGACAAGAAGACGGACTGGCGCGGCGCCGCCTCGGTCATCGCCAACCGCGTGATCGAGCTGTGCCCGTCGTGGCTTGTCTTCATCGGCGGCGCGAGTTCTCCCACCGATTCCCAGCGTTTCCTTGTTGGTGATGGCTACAAGTCCTTGAGCAGCCACTGGGATGGCGGCAACCTCCACAACGCGACCAAGAACCCGTTCGACGTGACGCTCGCCAACAAGATTGTCTTTGCGCCGCACGCGCACTCCCACGGAAAGATGCCGCAGAATTACTTCTACGACGCCAGCTCCAACTGCACGCGCAACTCGCCAACCGAGTATTTCGCTTTCGAAGCCTTACAACAAGATGTCGAGTGCGCCGACTTCATCAACGGCACGAAGGTTCGCAGCAAGCTCTCGTGCTCGACGACCGAGTACGGCTGCTCTGGTTACAAGCATTTGGCGAACGATAAACTCGTGGCCAACTACCAAAAAGTCATGGACCAGGCAATGGGCGACATCGTCAAAGAAGGCAAGATGCCTGTGATCCTCGGCTCGTTCAGTGGCGTCTACGGCGCCAGCATCCAGCCGCACCAGACCGTCGCGCTCGACTTCCTCATCGACTACGCGGCCAACAAGCTGCGCGGCGGCTACTTCTGGGCGCTCAACCCAGACACGGAATACTTCCTCGAAGACTCGACCAACCAGGGTTCTGGGCTCTTCGGTAAGACCCACTACGGGCTCTTCAAGACTCGGTCGTGGCAGCAGCCCAACGAGGACCTCGTCGAGGCACTTATCAAGATCCCGTCCTCCACAATTCCCTGCTACGGCGGTAAAGGCGTCGGTGCCGATGGCACTAGCGCCGCGCAGGCACCTGCCCGAGCTGCAGGATTAGCAGTCGTCATTGGCGCGATGGCTGCGACGGCGCTCAACGCGATGTGGTGATCTACTTAGAGGGTGAGTTTAGGGACTGCGCAACTTGGCTGTCTCCAGCTAGCGAATTACTTACGTATTTATGTTTTCTCTTCCTCACGTTTCGTTTGCACGGTCTCTATTTTTCCCTATACGGCGATTGGGACGAGTTTGCCTGAGCTCGGATCGACCGTGAACTTCTGGTCGTTTTGGGCCACCACCTCCTCGTACTCCTTTGCCTCGGGGTGGAAGTGGCAGATCTGCTGAAACACAACATCCTGCATTGCTTGTTTCTGATCCTTGACAAGTTCATGCAAGTTATCAATCTCGCCTTGAAAACTGTCTTCCAACTCTTCCTGTGCATCGTAGCTCGCAAAATCGTCGCTGTTTTCTGTCGCGGACGGTGACTTCGAGATCGACCGAAACGCTTCACGAAGGTATGGATGACGCAATGCCTGCGCAGCAGTGAGACGATCCTTCGGTTCGTACACGAGTAGTTTCTCGAGGAGATCAAGCGCCATTGCGTTCGCACTCGGGTATAGTTCGCTGAATGGAATACTTGCCCGACGGCGTTGCCTGTGAACCCATCGTTGAGCGGCCTCCTTATGAATTTTGGCGATGTAAACGATATCGGGTGTTCCAAGCACGTTGAAGATCTTACTAAGCTGGTTCGTCGTACTTGTGCCCGGGAACAACGGCTTACGCCCCAGTAGCTCCGCAAGGATGCAACCTGCTGACCAGAGGTCGGATGGTTTATCGTACCGGCATCCATCAAGCAATATCTCCGGTGCCCGATACCATCGTGTGACAACGTACTCAGTCAGCTCGACAAACTCTTCAGCGTCTTGCTGCTTCCCGTGCTTCTTGGCCTGGGAATAGTCGATGTATCGCGCGAGTCCCAAATCACAGATCTTGAGATCACACCGGCTGGTCACGAGAATGTTGGAAGGCTTCAGGTCACGATGAAGTATGTTCGCTGAGTGCAAATAACTGAGAGCTCGGAGAATCTGACGCATGAAATACGCGACATGCTCATCCGTAAGCGTTTGCGTGGAGTGAATTACTCGGTGTAGATCGGTCTCCATCAAGTCAGTCACGAGGTAGATGTCTTCTAAGTAGCATAAACGCTCGGGTCGGAGGATGTCGTAGAGGCTGATCAAGTTAGGGTGGTGCAGTTGACGCAGGAGACATAACTCGCGAATGATGCGCTTGGTATCGGGCAGATCTGCGAAAGCATTAGTAATTTTCTTGATCGCGACTGTGGTGCCCGTATCTGTGTCGCTTGCCGCAATGACTTCACCGTAAGTGCCTGAGCCGACGACTTTAATGAGCTGGTACTTTTTGGGGATATCGAACTGCGTCTTCTTGGCTTTGAACTGATGATTGTCTCGACCAAGCTCCCGGAGACGGCGTGCAGATTCGGTCTCGGGCTCACCGCTTTCTTCTTCAAGACTTTGCTGGCTGAGCGTACTTGATTTTGATGACAAAACTCGTCCAACCAGACTCCCACGACCACTCAGGTCCTCGCTAATCGCGCGTCTCTTTTCAGATTGAAGCATTTCGCGTAACGTCTCATTTGACATACTCTGGAACAGAAGGAGATTCTCGTCGTTCGTAGAGGATCCACGACGTGACTTGGTCCCACTCGGCGATGCGGTTCTTCGATTTCCTTGGTACTTAGGGTCTTGAAGAGCTTCTGCGGAATCAATTGTTGGGGCAAAAATAACGGCAACTTGAATGCGGCCACGAAACACTGTTGGCGGAGCCCATGACTCTCTGCAGTCGTTGTACTGGTCACATAGATTATGCCATCGAGGCAAAGCACCATTTGCTTTTGCCTCAGCCGAACCGCCGTTGAACAATGACAGATGGGGAGTCAAATTGATCTTGCACACACCAAGAAGAGCATCAGGTAGCATGAATCGACTTTGAAACACTTCAAGCTTCAAGAAATACGTGAAACCTCTGGCGCACCCTGGAAACTCGAGGCGAAGATTTGTGCACCATTCTGGACGCAGCGTATCCCCTACGACATGTGGCTGAGGTTGGTGGAGCTGGCACTTGCAAATGCTCGTTACACAACCACTTGGATCACCGAAAGCTGCAAACGTCCGTTCCCCTGATATACCAGCTGCACGTTTAAGTCCACGAAAAAGGCGGGTACTCGCAGATGGCCTTCGCTTATCGCTAGTTGGTCCACTTCCACTTCCTCGTTTTGCCTTCGACTGTGACGTTGGGGATGCTTTGGTGCCTTCGGAAATGTGAAGGCCGTCTAACGTACGCTCTTCGTGAGTCCCTTCCTGTAACACACATCGAACGTAGACAGGGTATGGCTTCTTGCCATGGTGGTTCTTCTCATCTTTCGGTGGAAGAGCTGAATTCGACGCATCGGCCGGTGTTAGCTCCTGAGCACGGAGAATTTGAACATAGAACATTCCTGCAGGGATCTCGTGTGCGATCGAAGACGTCTCACCTGGAAGCACTAAGCGAACATTGTCACCTTTGAGAGCCGCATCGAATGCAACTGACAAAGCCACTGCGTCGCCATTCATGTGCCATCGTACCAGTCGACCTTTGTAGTCCAACCACAGCTCGTGAACAAAGAGTTGGGTGACGCGTCGATTTCCGAAGTTGACGAGGTTGTATGTCTCCTTGCCCGTAACAACTAGTCGCTTTTCCCAAATCATGGACGGAG
This sequence comes from Pythium scleroteichum, assembly GCA_023335855.1. Classification (NCBI taxonomy): domain Eukaryota; phylum Oomycota; class Peronosporomycetes; order Pythiales; family Pythiaceae; genus Pythium; species Pythium scleroteichum. The sequence goes on from JAADVR010000953.1 coordinate 6,894, forward strand.
TCAGGGCGGATGAGTCGCTGACGTCAGACAGGGGTGGGTCTCCTCCTGCTCTGCTCGATGACATTGGGCGAGGAGATTGTTCGGCTCCAAGCAACTGAGAAGGTGCAGGTGCAGGGGATGGAGTTCCCACCAACTCTTCGCCATCACCCAGTGCGTCGACGTAGTCGGCATCACCACGAACAAGTTCAATGACTTCAGTAATCTCGAATGACTCAACAATAACCGACTCCAGTAGAGTCGAAATAAATAGGAGAACGCCGTCGTAGCGGCGGTACTGACCCCAAAAAGGAACAATCGGAGGAAAGTTGGACGTCATGACTACATCCGGATGAATGCAACGGAAGAGGAGCTGAATTTCGTTCACCTCTTGTCGAAGTAGAGCACCGAGCAGTCGATAAAATCTTGTCGGCTCCAGGGGCTGCGAAGCGAAGGCCACATGCGGACGAGTATTTGCCCCAGAGGAAGCTGCCTTGGAAATTGCCGTTTGGATAGCCCGTTTCCATTGTTCCTTCTCAAACGCCGTGCGCGAGCTCAGATGATGAGCTCGATGGCCTTCCGAGATAACACGAAAGCCGTGGGGCTTGCCATTTGGTGCATGCTGACTGTCATCGTCCACATTTTGGACTTGAATGCGCCCAATGAGCTTTGTGTTTGAGATAAAATCTTCTCGGGATTCGTAGTAGGCGAGCGTGTCACCTTCCAGCACGCAATAAGTCGCCCGCCAATGAGCCAAAAGCTCACTCTTCTTGTGCAGGTAACCCTCGAAAGCGATACCCTTATCCGTTCGGTATCGCACAGTGTGCGAGCGAGTGCGACCCCCTCGTCTAGACGGCTCACTTCCGCGTCGTCGAACCGTCGGCGTAATCGCACTAGGAGACGATATGACGCTGGTATCTTTCGCAACTTGCTCACGACTCAGCTGTCTTCGTCGTCTCAGTTCCTCGACATCTTCTTGCACGATCTTGTTGGCTTGGTCTTTGGTAGCCACGTCGTCTTCTTCCCCTTCTTCCCCTTCTTCCAAGAAGACGGCATTCGTGTCGCGTCGCTGTGGCGCCGGGCGCTTTGGTGGCGCACTGCCTGGCTGTAGTCGTTGTTGTACCAAGGACATGAATGTGTGCAGATGCGTCTCGTCAATCGGATCCGTGTTCTTGACCGCGATCGCGAGCTGCTCGGATCCGTGCAGTTGCTCGATGCGCAGCAGCAGCACCGTCCGTTCGCCACTCGTCCCGTCGCTATCGCTCGACTTGGGCACCCGGATACTCGCGTAAGCGTACACCACAAAGACGCGTTCGCCCAGGAGCTCGGTGTTGGCGAGCGATCTTCGCAGCGCCTCTTTCTCGGCCATCTCGGCGTCAGCTCCGTCGCTCTCGGGGAGCACGACGAGGTCGTCGCCGAGACACTGGAGCAGTTGGTCCTGGAAATCAAGGTGTTCATCCTCGTCCATGGCCGCGGCGACCGCGAGTATCGTGTCTTCCACGTCGCCGGCGCTGCCCTTGCGGCTCGGGCGCCGCTTGCCCAGGATCGTGTCGCCATTCGCGAGCCGCGGCCGGTAGCGCGTGAAGGAGCAGCTCGCGCGCGCGGCAGCCGTGGCGCTGGCCCAGAGCGTGAGGAAGAGCGCGCGCGTCATCCACGGCGCCGGCGCCGCGTCGACGACGAGCCCGGGCGGGCGCGCAGCCGGCGCTGGCCCGTCCAGCGTGAGCTTGCTCTCGCGCCGCGCGAGGGAGGAAGAGGATGCCATGGAGGCTGTCGGGAGGGGGGACGTCGCGCCCTTTGGACGAACACACACGTACACAGAGAGCGGTCGAGGGAGGGATGACCTTGGACGGGTATTCCCCTGCCGCGTGGGCCGCGATGGCGATTTGACGCTTGTGTGACGAGAGGGGAAACGAAGAGTGATGATCACCTCTTCATGCTGGCTGAACTAATATAGTAACATATACTAAAATAGCGAGATATAGCCTACTTTAGGATCTGGCCAGTAAAAACGAAGAAACATCGCGCTTCCAAGTTTACTGAAAATGGTGACTTCCATCCATCACTCTGCCGTTTACCAACGCCTCACGTGCCGCGCGCCACGGCGAGTCTGGCCAGCTCCACGATGCCGAGTAGCTGCGCGTGCTGACGCTCGCTGGCCTTCTCGATAGCTTGGAGCGTCGCGACCAAGCGCCACATGTCCTCACGGTGCTCCTGGCGCTCGCGCTCGAGCTTCTCGAGAAGGTTCGACTGATTTTTATGGCGATCGCGAGGTTCATCCTTCCCAGAAGAGGCGGTTTTGATACTTGCCGCGCTTGACTGGTGGTAAGGCGCGGTTGGGTGTCGCTCAGAAGGCGTTCTCTTGGCCGGTGGATTAATGGTCGCTGTCTGTGTTCTCGTAGGTCGCTGACCCATATCTTGGGATGAGTATTCGCGCAGCATCTTATGGAGCGATTGCGAGAGCCGACTGTGCTGCGGATGCCACTGGTCACTCGCCACCGTCTTGAGCCACGCGAACCTCTTGATGGCGCACCGACTGGTAGAGATCATCGGATGCGCTCCGCCGAGAGCCGCGACGACATCCTTCCAGATAGCTGACCGTAGCGCAGACGACCGCTTTTGGTTGGTGAGCAGGCGGACGAACTGCTCGTCGCGTGTCGGAAATACAGTGACGACCGGCTCGGTGACCGTGCGGCGCGGCTTCTTCCCACTGCGAGTGTCGTCGTCTGGTGACACTACGACGTCTTCGCACCCAGGCTCACTCGGGAAGTGTTGCTGAGACAGCCGAGGAGGCGATTTGTCGTCGCGAAGAACGAGATATTCGTGTAGCGCCTTCTTGAGCGTGTCCGACAGGTACTGGTGCTGCTGGTGATGATTACCAGTCTTCAGAACGCGAATCAACCACACTACTCGAGCCAGAATGGCCGCACCAATCTTAATCGGCTTGCGCTTCTTCTTCCGCACGCTACGGACGACGCGATCGTACACTGCCATCTTCGACCTGCTGCCTGTCGGCGCCGCGTGCATTGCCTTGAGCAGCTCGGTCATGATTAGCTCATCCGTCGCGACATCAACCACGCAGCTGGAGTAGTATCGCCTTCCCGCAGGGCCAAGACCACCACTGACATCTACCTGATCGTCCTCGTCTTCGCTCGGAACCTCGAGATAGACTCCGTCACCATCATCATCGTCATCATCATCATATTGGGCGCTGGTCTTTTGTGGTTTCTCTTTGGCTGCTCATCATATCTTTCATAAGCGTGTCTCTTCGGGAACGATCACAACGATGGCTGCGATCCTCCTCTTTATTACGGGGTGCTCCGTGGGCCGCTGGTACGATATTGGTCAATGACAGCTAGTCAGGTAATCCAGAGTGAGACTAGAAAACCCTTCTTGGGCTGACTTGCTTGGCCGAAGCGACTGAAATATTGGCAGAGTCAGCAATATGAAGATTTTCTGTCTAGCATATCGCAAGAGCAAAGAACACGTCAGACTGCTCTTATTGACAATGAATTGATAGCACAGTGACTGTGCTAATAGTACAGTCACCGTGTCACAGTCACCGGTTCCTCCCCATGTAATTGAATCAGTATCCTCAGTCGAACATATTGGGCCACACCGTAACCATGCAATACTGGATTCTTAAACGACCGGGTTAATTTGGACAAATTTACAAGAAAAGTGTACTGTTGTCACTGATGTGCAGATCTCAAGCGGAATGTCAAGTTTTACAGTCCAACCTTGGTATGCTTGAGTTGAGAGCCAGATCGTACAATCGAGGGCTCTCCAATATGTAGAGATTCGTGACAGCGGACAATAGCCTTCATTACAATACAACCGAGTATCGAAACACCACGCCACAAGAGTAAAGGCCCTTGCAAACACCACCTTCAGACATGCCAGTTCGTACCTGGATACCTATTTCCGGGTCTGACAGGGCTTGGTGTCAGAAAATGGGCCGGAGAGGGCAGATCGCTTCACTCGAAAAACGATTCTAGGATCTGGCCGTCAGCGGGCAATGTTCAACTCCGGTAGGGCGCAGTGAAGCGCAAAAACCAACCTGGAAACTAATTAATTGCAATAATTATAATTCAATTATGGATTGGGCTACCCTGCAATTCAAACCAATTCAAAGCCGCATTTTCTAAACGCCAAGATGGCTGCATTTCCGTGATGCCATGCCCTCTCCATACAACTTTGAGTGTACCCGACGATTCTGTAGCCCCACAAGGCCACCCGTTGTGCATTCAGACCTCTCTTGATCATTCGTTGCTCTCCGCGCTCCCAGGGACACTCTCGCTCAGCCATCTTCTCAGAGTCCGATTCATTCGCATCTACCCCAAACTCTCCTCTGCTCAAGCCCCACTCCCTTGTCGGCGCATGGAACCACAAACACTTGAAATGGCCATGATGCTAATGTTCAACAAAGGCTTATTGTATTCGGCTAGGAAGATTAATTTTAGAATCAAAACCCTCCCACCTCACTTTTTGTATTCCGCTAGGAAGATTAAGAATCAAAACCCTCTCACCTCACAATGGGGAAACCCCTACTCTATCCTTTTCCGCTTGTGGTGGGCTTTTGATGCACTTAACTTCTGTGTGAGTTCTTGAATAACCGATTGTGTCAGCGCTGGGTTTGGACTGAGTGGTGCTGTCTCGTGATGAAGATCTCCATGAAGGAAACGGTCGAGTTCACGTTGTAGCTGGGCTGGGTTGGAGGCATTGGTCGTGGTGCGACCCGTATCCAATGTCGATCAAGACCTCTGGACGGTGGAAACAGTGCTCGCGCTCCGAGCGGAAATGGGAGGCAATATTTCTAATTAATTGAGTTACAGATTTTCCTGTCAGCGCTGAACAGGATTAATCTGAAATTGGAAATTGCGCTTCACTGGTAGAGCGACGTACGGCGCGGAGTCCGCGCCGTACGTGAATGCTCCGGGGCGACATCCGCAAGCGCCCCCACCATTGGTCATCCTACCTCGCTTCCAACTGATCCAATATCCTCGCCACCTATTGTGAATTTCAGCGAAATTTGCGCATCTCGCACGAGTTGCCAGGCCTCTGTAAATCGTTCAGTCAGCGATGATTGGCTAAAATTCGTATATCCAGTGCAGATCGTGGTGTCACTCCAGTGGGGCTCTAGTGCCAAAGTTGAAGCAGACGCACTTCCACCGCCA
>JAADVR010000954.1:0-12033 GCA_023335855.1 Pythium scleroteichum
CCCCCCCCCCCCCCGAACGAAGAGACAAGGAACGAAAGAAGAGAGTTAGAGAGAAACGGCGCTCGGCGACGAGGTGGTGTGGTTCGATGCCTTTTCATTGTATCTTGCTCGATAATATGTGCGTTACTTTTGACTTGTACTCTCGTGGCCGCGCCCCTCTGGTCAGAGGCCTGCGGTAGCAGCGCCATTATCTGCCGCACGACGAGGTTGGCGAACGTGAGTTCCGTCGTGTGACCGCGTGACCGCGTCCTTCATGGAGATGCGTAGGTACTTGAGGATCATCTGGTGATACGGATGCACGCTCGCGAGCTTGAGCGAGACCATCTCAGCGAACTGCAGCGGGTTCATCTTGCGCTGGTCCTGCAGCAGCATTTCAGCACCGGCCGTGACGAGCTGCCGCACGTCGTGAGCCCTTCGACCGTGTCCTGCAGATCGACCGACGCGCAGCTGAATCTCGGCGATCTCGCCGGTGTCGTCGCGAAGGCGGTCAACGACGAGTTGGAGTCAAGGACCCAGCTGGACGAAACCAGCAATGACCTCACGAACTGTCTTAGTACTTGGTGGTATGAAAAGTTGGTCTGCGTTTGACGTGGTGGAAGCTGGATTCTCTTGCTACACAGTAGCATCATTGGCACGCCAGTAAAACGATCGACATGTCCGACAATGCAGGACCGATACAACTATAACCAGACGCGAGTGATGCGTGGAATGGGTCCAACAGACAGTGTCCTTCGGCATATTCACAACGACAACACTTACTTCATTCATCGGTCAAGAGTATTCCTTCAAACCAGTACATGGCGTGCCATGGCACTAGTGCCATGGCACGAGTTGGGTTTCTTGAGATGACCTCGGAGCTCACACGGAGCTCTCATTCGTGACGCGTTGCCCGTCGCAGCAAGATCGACTCGACCATCTCATGCTTGAGCTCGACGTCGGATTTGATTCCTTTGAGCACGAAATCGGAAATGTACCCTGCGTTGGCTCGGCTCGTGCTCTCGCACCGAGTCACAACCCGCAGACTGATGTGAACTTGCGTCAGATACGGTAGTTCCTTGTGTAAAGAAACCACTCGGATACACGAAACGCCTCTGTGAAACATGCCATGGAGATCTCCTGGGTTCTCCAGGCTCAGTCGTGTATCCATGGCAGTGAATATCGCTGGCGGTCGATCGTCGTCTCCTCGATATCGCCTGAGAATGACCTGTCCTTCGCCGGCGGCCTCAAGTCCCTTGGCGGCTGATATCGCGGTACACTGGCACACAACTACGTTGCCTTCGGACGAAACAGTCGTATTCTACATCACAAACCAGCACGGGTGAGATAAGCTGTGTTCATATATAAGGAACATCAAGCAACTAAAAGCCCACCATCACGTGATTCGCTGGAACGACGCTTGGGTCTATTCGCTTGCGGTTGTACTCCCAGAGCGCCTCGAGCACACGACCCGCCTCGAACGGCAGAGCCCAGGCTTCGCAGAATTCGATCACGACCTGATCATGTGTTTCTGTAACGGATACGTCGACGAAGCTCATCGTCCCGTTATGGAACTTGGGGAATATGAAGAGCGTCTCTAACTTCTCGTACATTCGGGCGATCATCTCAAGTTGGCTTTCTCCGTCCATGTCGAGCCTGAGGTCCTGGTCGACTCGGGCTCGTTTCCGAGTCGCGCATTCGTCATGCTCATCGACGCGTCGAACTTTCTTCATGAGCGTCATGAGATCTTTGGACACTCTCCTCTGTATCTCCAGAGAACGGCGCAGCTTGGCTTGATCGAGTCTGGCTCGCTGCAGCTGGTAGCTTGCCACGTCTCGCAACGTTGCTGCCGCTACAGTACTCACCAGCTCCTCCTGCTGCTTCGGATGACTGCTTCTTTTGCTGCAGAGCAGCTAGCTGCTCCTCCAACTCTTTCTCCTTCTTCTTCAGAAACGCGATCTCCTCGCTTCGTCTATGATGTGTCGATGCGGCTGTCGACGGCTTCACCGCTCGCGAGTCTCCATTCTCAGCCTTAGACGAAGCCTTGTCTGCTTGGCTCCCATTGCACACAATCGTTTCCTCCATCGAGTTGTCCTCACTGAGGTTCTTAACCTCTGGTTGGGCGCCGTTCGACCACGCGACGGTGATCTGATCCGCTGTCTCTGCGTCATCCCACTAGTCGACGATCTCAAGCGCCACTCGCAGCAGCTCTGGATCGTCGGCCAGCGAACTCGCGCCGCGTCGCGCGTCGTACACCGAGCGGTCCACTGCAATGGCCGCCGAATCTCCATCAGATCGCGGTGCGTGGCGCGCAGCGGCGTCGCATCCGCCGTCCGGGGGCGGCGCTGGCGTGTCATCCATATCTGCGCAATGGAGGACTGAAGCCGGTCCTCCTACGTATTGCGGTTGTCTGACCATCATTCTGCCCGTCTTGGTGACAGTTGGTCCTCTGTTAGAAGGACACGATGTACTGTATCATTCTAAAGAGGGTCGACGGTATCTGTTTGACAAATTCCCTGCGACGTGTGAGCAGATTGGTCAGCATGTTGGCCCTCGGCGTCGCAGAGATCGGTGCTGTCGCCAACGCCAATCATCGAGGGGTTGGAGTTCCGAAGCCTCGACGACCAGCTGCGAGAACGATCGCCCGACGAACGTCGCGCTGGACGAAACCAACGACGACCTCTATGGCATGGCCACAGACGGCTTCCAGCAGGAGCTGCTGCGTGGGATGAGTTCAAGCTCAAGACTCTCGACGAACTCGCAGATCCTCACTAGAAGAGCCATGCCAACGTATGGGTATTGAAACTAACGGGTACCTTCGCATTGGGTACTCAAGCCCGATAGTCAGACACGTTCTCGGTTCTCGGTCGCAGCAAGATCAATTCAACCATCTCGTGCTTCAGCTCGACGTCGGATTTGATTCTTTTCAGCACGAATTCCGAGATGAAGTCGGCGGTTGCTCGGATTGAGCTCTGACACCCAATCACGACGCGCTGACTGATCTGAACTTGCGTCGGAAGCGGGAGCTCGTTGTACAAAGGGACTACTCGGATACAAGACACGTCTTTGTTGAACATGCCACGCAGATCCCCCGGGTTTGCTGGCTCGGCCATGTGTCCAAAGCACTCAACACTGCTGGAGGTCCATTACAGTTTCCTCGATACCGCCGGAGAACAAGATTTCCTTCACCGGTGGCCTCCAGACCTTTTGCGATTGATGTTACGGTGCACTGGTACACAACCACATCGCCGTCAGGCGAAACAGTCGTGCTCTACAAATTAAACAGCGTGGGTCAGGTATGCTGTGTTCACAGGCGATAACGCTAAACCCACCATCACATGGTTGGGAGGGACGACGCTTGGATCTGCTCGCTTGCGACTGTACTCCCACAGCGCGTCGAGTACACGATCCGCATCGAATGGCAGAGCCCACGCCTCACGAAACTCGATCACGATCGCCTCTTGGTTGTCCGTCACCGATATGTCGACGAAGTTCATCTTCCGTCGTGGAACTTGGGGAACGTGAAGAGTGTCTCCAATTTCTGGTACATTTGGCCCACCTGACCGAGTTTCCACTCTCCATCCATATCGAGACTGAGCTCTGGATCGACTCGTGCTCGTTTTCGAGCCGCACACACATTATGCTCGTTGATGTGGCGGGCTTTCTTCATAAGGGTCATCAGATCCTTGGACACAGTCATCTGGGTCTCTAGAGATTGGCGCAGCTTGGCTTGATCGAGTCTGGCTCGCTGCATTCGCTGTAGCTGGTACGCTGCCACGTCTCGCCACATCCCAGTCAGTGCTAGATCGCCATCGCCTTCAATTGCTTGAAGTGGCCGCTTGTCCTGTTCCGTTTGCTTCGCCTGAAGATCAGCTAGCTGTTCCTGCAGCTCCTTCTCCTTCAGATAGCCAATCTCCTCATTCCGTCGGAAGTGCGTCGAACGCTTCACCTCTCGTGAGTCGCCGTTCTCAGACGACCCGGTATTGGAAGCTGCTACATCTGACTGCCAACCACTGTCGCCAACCGAGATGAGCTCGTTCGCGTTGATATCCTCCGCTTGCACTCCACTCAGCCACGCGACAGTGACCCGATCGGCCGCCTCGGCCGTGTCCCACAGTCGACGATCTCGAGCGCCATACGCAGCAGCTCCGTGTCGTCAGCCAGCCGACTCGCGCTTCCGCATGCATCGTACGGACATGACGCCGAGCGGTTCGCAGCGGCGGCCGTCGACTCGCCGTCCAAACGCGGCGGTTAGGTCGTCGCGGTGTCGCGCCTGTCGCCCGTGGGCGGCGCTGGAGGCTCCTCGTTCATTTTGGTCAATGTTGATTCGGCGCTTGTCGGCAGGGTTGCTGTCGTTGGGAGACCATCATTCTGCAAGCCAAATTACGTCATCACCTCTATTATCAAATTATTAATAATAGAAGGATCGTAAACACCCCCATGCCATCACCTCTATTATTAGTAGAATGAGCGTAAACACCTAGGAGGTAGTGGAGGTTTCACAGGTACTACGGTACTGGTAGTCATCTGCGATGTGACGTGTGGGCAGCATCTCATCTGAACATGATGAGGGCTCACAGGAACTCCTTCTGCTACTACTGTTGCGTGGGCGCACCGGGTGGAATTGCTGTGCGAAGCGCTGTGGAAATTGGAAGTCTTTTACGATGCCGCAGCTCTGCGACTGCGTATGGTCCACGAGTTCAACGTCTCAAAGTATGGCGGCAAAAGACTCGGCGAGGTCAACGAGAGTACTCGGCACAATAATATTCATGGTCGTCGCCGTCTTTGTATTCAAGGCCGCCATGGTAGTCACGATTGCTGGGACGAGTTGCATCGCTGTCACCAAAATCGTCAGCCCTCGCGTGGGCCTTCATCATGATCGGCACTGCAGTGCTCGGTGCTGTCAACGCGATCAGCAACGAGATGAAGTACCAAAGCCACGTGAGTGGGAAAAGTACGACCGCCAGACTCGTTATGAGCTGGACGAAATCTACGAAGAGTTTGCCAACATTGGAATGAGTACGCTCTCAAGAGTCACGGTGTGCTGCAATTGAAGTATATTTGAGTTCAGCAATGCGAATTTTTATAGCTTGGAAAGACTCAGGGTGTGTTTGAACAGATTAACAGCAGCACCGTCACTCGAAGTTTGAGACCAACAAAAAAGTTTGGAGTCTTGGTAGTTGCCAAAAGTTGTACTCACACTGAATTGTCAAGTCGGGCAGCCGGACACGTTCGCGGTCGTAGCAAGATGGACTCGACCATCTCATGCTTCAGCTCGATGTCGGATTTGATTTTGCCCAGCACAAAATCGGAAATGGGCCCTGCGTTGGCTCGACTGGCGCCTTCGCACTTGATCACGACGCGCTGGCTAATCTGAGCTTGGGTTGGATACGGAAGCTCATTGTATAAAGGAACTACTCGGATGCAAGACACATCTCTATTGAGCATGCCACGAAGATTACCAGGGTTTGCTTGGCTCGGTCGTGTATCCATCGCGGTGAATATCGCTGGCGGTCGATCGTCGTCTCCTCGGTACCGCCTGAGAATGAGCTGCCCCTCACCCGTGGCTTTGAGACCCTTGGCTGTTGAAATAACGCTACACTGGCACACAACCACGTCGCCTTCGGACGAAACAGTCGTATTCTACAGCTCAACACAGCGTGAGTGAGTCAAGCAGTGACCATACATCGGTTCCATCAAGGAAGCCCACCATCACATGATCCGCTGGAACGACGCTTGGGTCTATTCGCTTGCGACCGTACTCCCACAGTGCCTCGAGCACACGATCCGCCTCGAACGGCAGAGCCCAGGCCTCGCAAAATTCGATCACGACCATCTCATGCGTATCTGTAACGGATATGTCGACAAAGTTCATCGTTCCGTCGTGGAACTTTGGGAAGGTGAAGAATCTGCCCAGCGCATCGTACATCTGGTCCATCTGCGCGAGCTGCCTCTCTTCATCCATGTCGAAACTGAGTTCGTGGTCGACTCGGGCTCGTTTCCGTGTTGTGCATACGTCATGCTCGTCGAGGTGGCGGACTTTCTTCATGAGTGTTATGAGATCTTTGGACCGCCAGAGAATGACGTAGTTTGGCTTGATCGAGTTTAGCTCTTTGCAGCCGCCGCAGCTGATACGTTGCTACATCGCACCACATTGCGGCCAATGTAGTGTCGCCGCCATTCTCTGCTGCTTCAGATCGCACCCTCACGCGGTCCGTTTGTTTGGGTTGGAGAACTGCTAGCTGCTCCTGCAGCTCATTCTCCTTCTTCCGCGATCTCCTCTCTGCGCCTGTAATGCGTTGATGCCACTGTCGACGGCTTCAAATCCCTCCGTTCTCCGTTCTCAGATGACCCCGCCTCGGACGAAGCATTGGCTGACTGACTCCCACTGTCGACTAGCGTACTGTATCCCCCACCGAGTTGTCCTCTTTCAGTTCAGCATCACCCCCTTCAACTCCGCTCGACCACGCGGTAGTAACTTGATCCTTCGCCTCTGCGTCGTCCCACGAGTCGACAATCTCTAGCGCGACGCGCAGCAGCTCCGGGTCGTCGACCAGCCAGCTCGCGCCGCCTCGCGCGTCGTACGGACACGACGCCGAGCGGCCCCGACAGCGCGCGTCCTCGTCCTTCGCGGAGGGTGCCGGCTCGCCATCAACGGCCGATTGTCGGTGAGTTGCGGCGTCGCGTCTGTCGCCCGTGAGCGGCGCCAACGCCTCGTCGTCCATTTTCGCTCAATGCTGATCTGGAGCTGTTGGAGAGGTCCACAACAGTTAGTCTGACCATCATTCTGACAGACTGATTACGCTGAATCCTCTGTTAGAGAGAATGAAAATGTTCGAAATTATGAAACAGTGGAAGTTCAACTGTATCAACCACCTTGAGATATCTGCGACGTGTGAACATTTTACGCCGTCGCCTCCGTCTCGTCCGAGACCTTGTCGACGCTGAGCGTGACGAGGTCCCAGAGAAACTCCTTCTGCTGCTTGCGCGGGTTCCCACGGTAGGAAACGGCCTGTTTCTTGTTGAGATCAAAGACGATGGTCGTGAGCGTCCAGCCGCTGAGCTCGCCGCGCTCGTGGGAGAGCACATCGTGGAACACGGGCCACGAGCGGTCGTGCTGGTCGCCGAGGATCGTGAGCGCCTCACTGACCGTCGTGGCTTTGGGCAGCTCGCTGAACCGCTTAAGTCGGTGGAGACTGCTCTCGTACGGCGGCTGCGCGATGTTGAGCAGCTGGTACTGGTTGGCGTGGTAGAACGTCGTGACGTCGCTCCTGTTGAGCGGCGCGAGCAACTCCTGGCTCGCGATGCGGTTCAGCGCCGCGGTCTCGATATTCCAGATGCGTGCGTTGGTGATGTCCATGAGCTGGTAGTTGTGGCCCGACGCCTGGTGTGGACGCGCGATACGACGGAACGCGTCCTCCACACTCGTCGCCCACAGCAGATCGCGCGAGATGAAGCCACGGCCAATTCCGCCGGTCTCGGTGTTGGATGGCTGTACGACTTCAGAAGTCGGAGAGGACACCAGTCAGCACAATTGTCATCCCTGTGTTTAAAGTCCAGAAACGTACAGTTGAGAGTGAAGCCGACGCCCTTGTCATTGTAGCCGAACGCGCCTGACGGAAGGTCGCCGAGGTACGTGAACGCGACGAACTTGGGCTTGTCGGCGATTTGCGCAATGACGATCGCCGAATTGTTGACGTCCGCGGCGCCACCGTCCTCATTGTGGGCGACGACGCGCAGTTCCTCTGGACCTCCGACCAGCACAATGTCCGAGCAGCGCAGCGTCTTCTCGTAGGCGAAGCGGCTGCCAGCGCCACGAATGAAGTCCTGCGGGACGAAGTCATCAAACTCTTCCGACAGATTCATCACGAAGACCGTCTCGAAAGGAAGCCCGCTGCCTGCAGCGATGCCACGCAGTTCTTCCACAAACTCCTATACGATCGTACGCCGCCAAACCGTTAGAGTGGATACAATTTGGACGACAATCGCGTCGAACGAACCGGGAAGATCTCCTCGTGGGTCTTGAGAAAGAGGTCGTAAGCGTCCTTGCCCTCCTTCGTGGTCTGCGCGTATGGCAACAGTCGCGTCTGCAGCTTGGCGTTGGCGTTGGCGCGCGCGACGATCTTGTCGCGGAAGCGCTCGCCCAGCGCTTTCCCGAATGCGAAGTGCGAGTCGCCTGCGAACTCGAACTTCTCGAGCACGGCGACATCACGCTGCGACCACGCACGCGTCGGCGGCGCGAGCAGCGCGAACGCGAGGCAGAGGACGACGAGACGGACCAGCGAGCGCGCCATCAGGGGAGAGAGGAGGTGCGGGGGTTCGTCGAGCAACGGCCGTCGCGTGATCTGTCGGGAGATGGCTCCGCTCACAAGATCATTGCTGACTGGAAAGGCAACTAAGTGCGCACGAAATCCACGATTACGTACGCCTTAAGTTCCTCTGGGACCAGACGCACGAACTTATGGTGGAAATACCGATAGACTACCGATACTGACTTTCTCGTCTTCGAATTTTTATCCGAAAAGTTCGATTTCTAGAATGGAGAGTGTTGATCTCTTGGTTGCCAATGATTGGCGGAGAAGCTCCAATTGCTAAGTTTTGGAATTGGTTGATTCCTAAAATATCGCGCCAACAACTCCATCGCCCACCTGGGAACAAAAGCCGAGCCAAAGAAGAAGGAAGGAAAGGGCAGCTGGAGCATGGCGATTGGGCGTGTCGTTGAGCTAACTTCGGCACCGACAGTTGAGCATTCGCCCCACTCGACGCAGCCAACAAGAACCAACAAGAAGCGCCGACGCCAACAGTCTGATCAGACCAACTCGACCAACAGCAACAGCGACACCCAGTCTAACCAAGCGTCCAACCAAGCGTCTAAACGCTGTCGCCGCAAGCGAACACCCCCCTCCGCCCCCCAAAACGTCATCGTTATTGACGACGACCAACCCGACCAACCTGCCCCCTCGTCTCACGCTGCGTCTAAACCCGCGTATAACGCCTCCAATATGGCCAATCTTGACTCGGACGACTACTTCGAGGTGCTGGGTCTAACCCGCTCGGCCTCGGACGCCGACGTCAAGAAGGCCTACCGCAAGCTCGCCGTGCAGTGGCATCCGGACAAGAACCGCGAGAACCCGCAGGCCGAAGAGTACTTCAAGCGCGTCGCCGAGGCCTACGAGGTACTCAGCGACCCGGAGAAGCGGCGCCGATACGAACGCTTCGGAAAGGCAAACGCCGGGTCTAACCACCACCACGACCACGGTGCTCGCCACGCGCGAGATATCTTCGAGGCCTTTTTCGGCGGCGTGGACCCGTTCGAGGCCTTTTTCGGGCACCGGGGCGTGCCGCGGGGCTTCATGGACGACGACGACGACTTTGGCTTCCCGAGCATGATGGGCGGCGGCTTTGGCCGACGAGCTGGAGGCTTTGGCTCGTTCGGAGGCCTCGGAGCAGGAGCTGGAGGCTTTGGGATAATGGATTCGTTCTTCAGTGACGGGTTCGGCGGGTTCAGTGGCGGCGGGTTCAGTTCGCAGAACGTGAGCTCGTCGACGTACACGGACCGCCACGGGCACGTGGTAACCACCAAGACGACCACGACCACGACGCCCGACGGACGAACGGAGACCGTGACCGAGGAGTTCCGCAACGGTAAGCTCACGAGCTCGTCGACGTCCGGCTCAAGCCGCCTCGCCGGCGCCGGCCGCATGCAGCTCGAAGGCGGCGCCAGAAGCTCGAGCGGACGCTCTCGTCGGCACTGAGAGAAAGAGAACCCACACGTAAGTTAATCATCCGCCTCCCCCCCCCAGGTCTCGAGAACGTTTATATATATATATATTTTCTTCTTCTTTAGTGCTTGCTCTCGGTCTTCTTCTTGTCGATGGCTTTGCGTAGGCGAGCGGCGACGCCCGTGAGGAACGTCTTGTTGAACTTGTTTTGGATCGTCGGCGAGAACTTGCCGGCCAAGTTGGCGTAGTTGAGAAGCCGCACGACGCAGTTGGAGGCTGCGTCCTTGCCCTCCGCCGGCTCCACGCGCACTGCAAATGTGTTGAGCGCTCGCACTGTGCGTTTCCTCGTGGGCTTGGACAGAGGAGACGTCGCCCAGGCACTCGCGCCAGGCACAGCTCGGTGCTGGATCGACTTGGAGGCGAAGGTCTGCACCTCCGAGTCGATGGCGTTCAGCACGACGAACTCGCGCTTGTCCATGAACGGGATCTTGGCCACGGCGCTCGTGACTTCGAGCCGCTTGACGCCGCCGCCGCCGCCGCGCCACTGCGTCGTGTCAAAGCTCTCGAGCGGCGGCTTCTCGTGGTCCTTTGGGTCGCTGAACGGATCGATGATCTTGTAGCCGTCCACGGACACGAGCAGCTCGAAGACGAGCTGGGCGGGCGCGTCGATTGTCACGGTCGCTCGCTCCACGTTGACGCCAGCGTCTGCGAAGACGCCACCGACTGAGATGGTCTCGTTGAGCACGGGTGACGTACTCAGCACTCGCCAGGGCGCCGTGGACGCCCAGAGCCGCTCGGCCTCGGCGAACATTCTGTCGGCAACGTCGTAGACGGTCCTCGCGTCCACGAGCTCTTCGCCGATCAACTCGACGGCCGTGGTCGTCGGCATGGTGAGTTGGCGTTGGAATCTCCAGTGGCTGATCCCCATACAAGAAGGCTCCAGGCGTTTGTCGACGCCTGATGGATTGCTTGAAGCATCACCAAACGTTGCGCTCCAACGTCGGACAGCGATCGCTGAGTTCCCACTCGCGTGACGATGTGGCGCGAGAAGGAGGATGGACGACGGCCGGAGCAGTGAGTCTCAGCACCCACAGCCGCCGCCGCAACGCCTGATCGCTGCCGAGAGAAAGAGACGAGCCCTTCCACCAGGCCACACCATTTGCTAGCGGAGACCGTGGAGAAGGACAGAGGCTTGGAGAACGGTCATCAATTCAGTACACTGTTACTATACACCGACGCACATGCAGAGGCTGCTCCTGCTCACGCGGCCGCCATGGCCTTGCGCATGCGATCGATGAGCCCCGTGAGGAAGTGCATGTTGATGAGGTTGCTCGCGAAGGTCGGGACGCTGCCGCCCATGTCGGCGAAGTTGAGCGTGCGCACGACGCACCTGTGCTTGGGGTCCTCGGCGAGCGGCTCGATCTGCACGCCGAACGTGTTGAGCGCACGCACGTGGCCGTTCGCCGGCTCCACGTAGCCGTCCGGGCCGTACACGCTCGTGCCTGGGATCGCCTCGTGCTGGATCGAATTGGAGAAGAACGAGCGCGCGTTGTAGTCGATCGCGTTGAGCACCACGAACTCGCGCGTGGCGAGCAGCGGGATCTTGGCGATCGCGTTCGCGGCCTCGAGCCGACGTCGCTTGTCGCCAGCCACACGCGGCTCCCAGCGGCTCACGTCGAAGACCTCGACGGGCGGCTTGTCATGGTCCTTGGGGTCCGTGAACGGGTCGATGAGCTTGTAGCCCTCGGGCGACGCGAGCAGCTCGAAGAGCGCGTCCGCGTTGGCGTCCACGACCGCGTGCGCGCGCGTGATCTCGACGCCGCTGGGCTCGAAGACGCCGGCGACCTTGGAGCCTTCGTTCGTGATGCCGTCGCTGTCGCTGAGCAGGCACCAGTGCTCGGCCGGCGAGCTCCAAATGCGCTCGGCCTCGTCGGCCATGCGCGTCGCGAACGCGTAGACGGTGACGGCGTCCACGAGCTCCTCGCCGATCAAATGCTGCGCCGCTTGCGTCATGGGACTTGGTGGGTGTCGTTGTGCGAGCCGAGTAATGAGCGTGGAGGGATGATCGGCCCACCTATCCAATGGCTCGATGGATGAGACTTGCGACGCCACAGCTCCCCCAGTGTAAATGCCTGCACGTGAGGGGAAGGCTGACATATCCAGCGCGGTCGGAAAAACAGACTCGCTGAGCGTCAGCTTGTCATCTGGGGCGGTGCGCAACCAATGAGCGCTGGCGGGATGACTCTCGAGCTGCAAACGTTTTTTTAGTGTCGACGTTTCCTCTCCAACAGCATGGCTTCTCATCGGAAGAACGCACCTCACGGGGGGGGGGGGG
>JAADVR010000955.1:0-12020 GCA_023335855.1 Pythium scleroteichum
CCTTGCATCGTTTTATCGCTTCGACCCCGTCGGGATTGCGATGATGGCCAAGAAGAAGATGTCTTCGGGTGCCGACGGTGAGACGATGACATGTGCATACCATGCTATCGACAACGCAATCCAAGAACTCGGCGTTGCAAACCCTGTGACGGAGCAGATGACCTACGACTTCCGAGTGCTCGGCGACGCAACATCTCCGTCGATGATCTCGAAGAAAAGGGTGTTGAGTGGCCCGCACTTGAAGCCTTCGCGAGGAAGCCGGGACTTCTCAACATGGACGTCGCGAAGAAGAATTTCTTCCAAGGTCATGGCCGTGGTATACAAGCTCTCTCGTCTCTTAACCCCCCTGGTGGAGCTTACATCGTCGGGGGTGACACTGCGACCAAGGTGTGCCACCCATGCGTAGTTCGAATCGAGAACGACGGCAAGTGGGTCAGTGTTTTTGACAAGGACGGTCCAGAAGACGTGACGTGGTTGAATGGAGGCTCTCTTCAGTTTCTTACGTCCGTCGACTCGAGTTAGCAGCAAAAACAAAGTGAGTAGTTTCTGTTTGATTTATTTTTATATTTGAATCATTATTTAAATTGTTTGTGTTGGTAGTATTACAACCGCTGAACCAACTCACGCAGACTTATTATGTGACTGTATTAACACCTCGGGGTAGTGATAGTTGTGTTGTTATAGGCACAAGGAGCTCAAACAGTGGATGCTTCAAGCGTTAAAGATTCGTTTCAAAAGTACACTTCCACCGGGGGAACTTTGTAAGTAACCACGACGGAAGTAGTCGACTCAAGTTGCCAATAGTGGCAGAATACTTCAAGACAACGGTTGCTATGTCTTGGGCAAGGAAGTTGCGTCAGCGCCATCCTTCTCGCCTTCGGCAACCAGCCCAGCTCACGAAGTGTAAAGTTGGCTGGCTCTGTGAAGACCGTGTTGTGACAGTACAAGTGGGTGACTTCTGAAATCTCTTGATGCGTAGCAATATCAGTCTTCGTGATATCCGCAGTGATCGTGTGAACTTTCTGTAGCCTAGGCTCGTGCGGAAGGTGTTCACGGATGAGTTTCTCAGTCAGGGCTGTCAATTCCGAACGCATCTCAACCCCCACAGCCAGGCGAAATAGACTTTGAAGTGCTACTTGGATAACGACGTTTCCGACTCCCGACCCGATATCAGCGAAGACGTCACTGGTTGTGATTTCGCCAAATCCAGCAAGAAGCGCCGAGACGCCACTGCAGCTCAATTCGCCAGCGTTGAGTTCCACCCGTCCGCGAGG
Source organism: Pythium scleroteichum (assembly GCA_023335855.1). Lineage (NCBI taxonomy): Eukaryota > Oomycota > Peronosporomycetes > Pythiales > Pythiaceae > Pythium > Pythium scleroteichum. Next base: position 1,275 of record JAADVR010000955.1, read on the forward strand.
TTGCCGGACATCAGTTTGTGTGACTGTGCCGAGCATACTAGCCACGATCCGGTATGCTTCTTCTTCAGTGTAAGGGGCCAACTCAGTGCTACTGGGAGTGTCTGTGTCGCTCTCATAAGCCTCCTCGAGCTGAAACGTATCTTCAATTACGGACGATGCTTCAAGGCAGAGTTCCAACTGACCCAGCAGTGTTGGGCGTTCACGACATCGCAACTTCTTCTGCTGAGGGGCTTCACGTGCGATGTCTTGAGGACTTGGTTCGACTTGGGTAGAGTGCGTATGTCTCCGACACTAACCTTGTCGTTGTATGGACACAGGAAATGAATTGGGTGGAAGACGGCAATGTTCGATGCCGTATCAAGACCACAGAAAAAAAAAAGTGGATCAATGTAGCCCTCGACTGCTCGACACTATAGCCAAGATTGCACTGGTATATAATACAATCACCTTTGTCTAGCTTGACTTGAGTCTTATTTGCCACGGGCTGAATTGATTCACTCATGTTTGACACATGCAATCGCGCCAGTCATTCGACACACAACAAAACCACAGCGACACAAACACCAGTCAGTGCAATGTCTTGCGACACGATGGGCTGCTTGGGTAGCTTGTCGGCGGTAAGTAGATGCCAGCGCTGTGGGGCCGTATGGAAGACGCCATTACCCGCAAGTACCTGCTGGATTCCAAGTCCAAGAGAGGTGCTGACTTCATCACCGAAGAGAATCGGTGGATCAAAGTCGCAGAGAGATAAATTTCTCACGTGAGAGTTGCACGCCTGCGCGATCCTATCCAGCGTTTCCACCGCCGCATCAGTCTTCGTGACCTTCCAGGCGTCCTTAATGTTGTTCGGGCGACCAAATTCGGGATGACAACAGCCACCAGTCACAGATGCAGGAGGGGGTTGTTGCAAGCGTCTGATGACTGGCGCGAACAACACAGAAAACAGTGGGATGATCTATCTTCGGGTCCCTATTTATGCAAGAAGAATTTATTCCTCTGAGAAAATAGATGACAACGGTGTTTTGTCCAATCAATGCAGAAAACGGGTCTAGTTGCCCGTTTTGTTCAATGACCATAATCTGGTCATTTTGGGAAAATTTTGGATAATTCACACCAAAAATTTGGCAGACGGGACAGGCAAAACAGCCTACAATAGCCATTCTATCGTTATTAGTGGTACTCAACCCTGTCAGCAAGATCATTTTTTTTCGCATTGCAGAAAGCAACAGAAATTTGTTCTAGCCAATTAGAAATCAGCAGGTTTGAGTCCCCCGTCCAAAGTTCACACCAGCAACTCGCAGGACTTCCCGCCGTAATGTGCCGCTCCTGGAGTCGCACCACTGCGCGCTCCCAGAAGACGCCCATAGCGTCAAATCGAGCGGGCACCACAGCGCTGCGTCCACGTCCTTAAAGTACCTAGCTCCGCAGCCTCCATGGACCTGAATTGGAGCCAGGGGGGAAACTACTCCCACCGAGGCGCTCGGCGGCGCTTCAACAGTCGCGGGTGGACGAAGCAACGAAACAGATGCCGTCGCTTGGTGCGTCCTTAGCAAGCACGGTATATGGACAGCGTATGGCGCCATGGTGGCGTGGGAGTTGCCGCTGCCGCTCATATACATCTCCAACCTCTTCGAGAAAAAAATTGGTCTTGCTGATTCGCTGACCTGCGCCGATGTTGGTGCAGGAAGCCCAGAATTTATCAGCCAATCAAATCGCGGCGTCAAATCTCCGCCAACCTGCATTTTGAAAAAAGAGGTTCTTGCTGACAGGGTTGAGTCCACTATTTAAGGCCTTTAGTATCGAAATCCCATATACAAAATTCAAGTCAATGGACCGGCAACGAAAGGGTTAAACGCTGGCGAGATGGGCTGCCTTGGCGTCACAGCTATTCTTGAAGGCTTCGGAGAAATCACGCCAAGCGACGTGTTCGCTGATATTAGTTCTGGTAGGCAACATTCTCATTCAAACAGCCCTTCAAAGTCAATTTCGAAACGCAGTGGGAGTTGAGGTGCGAGAGGAGGTCACAACACTCACGTCAAGGCTCATCGACGAATACTCACACAACTCTTTTCCGAAAATTTTTGCTGAACCAAACGCTGACAGCATACACTCATGCCACTTGACGCATCGCGGATGACTGAACACTTTGGGGTCGCGAATCCAGAATTGTAGAGGCCAACATCCCGGCCTAGATGGCTTGATAACCATCACACGATGAGTTCGATTACGATTCCGATTGACAATGGCCGTGCGAGTGAGATGGGGTAGTAGATATGGCTAGCTAGTCCTTTCGGAACAAGTTTTCATCAGCTATGCCGCGGCTCCAAGGGCAGCCCTTATATCAACCCCATTTATGCACGCAAACGGCGTATCACCATCCGGAAATTTGCCCATGCCCACAGTGTGAAGTTCAAAGTGACAGCTGTTTCCGGCGTGGAATACCGGTTCCGGCGACTATACCGTCAGTGTGAAGTCCCCCAGTGGAAACAATGCGGCACACCCGCGACTGCTTCAACAACGACTACCGACTATCAGTAGATGCTGGCGAGTAGATCCAAGTGGTGCGCTCACGATTGAGTAGATCCGGTTGATTTGAACATTTCGAGATTTCGAGATTTCTCAATTTGTCATCTGACAAAAGGTGAGTATCACTAGACAGATTGAGGGGTGCACCGTACTCCTCGAGTTAATTGTCGCAGGGTATTTTCACTGAACCAGTCGCACCCTACCCCCATGAACCAGACATGTTCTCTGCCAGTTGGTAACATTACAAGAGAAATGGTTATATTACACGTGGAGACATCCCACTTCAACGAGACCTCTCAGTCGGCATTTTCCGGACTCGTGGGCACCCGCTTCCAAGCTACCCCTGCGCCAGTTGGCTGTCTACGGCATGGTAAGTCCTCGTGCAGTTTAAGAGGCGGGTGGAGGCGGTGCTTTCGAGGAGGGGAGTGTCGACTCCCAGCAGGCGCGGCCGCGAACAGGTATGCGTTCTCAAAGACCACACTGATTTCAACATCTCGTAGTACTTCGTTTGCATACGCTCCTACACACAGACACAGCCGTCTGTGTCGTCGTCGTCTTCTTCGTCTGAACACGAGTTTCCCCCTCCGCTTTCGTCGGTGAGGTTCCTGTCGTCACGAGCGAACACCATCATCGCCTACTCGACCAGACAGTCGTCATCGTCAACGGCATCTTCTTCGTTTTCTCGGTCGATCGTGTCGCGTGACGCGACCACGCCATCGAAAGCACGGCAGACGCGCAACGCTTGGACCAGCGCTCCGTCGGCAACGACTTCAGGCGCCTCAACCTGGCCCGCTCCAGCCATCAACGCAGGCTCGGTCGACGTCACTAAACCGCATTTGACGAAGCCGTTCGCGATCGTCGAGCGACTCAACTCGTCCCACGCCTCCGACAGCCAGCCGAGCACCTGGTCCCGTCGCGGCCCGATCATCTTCTTCTTCTCGGACACACTGAAGCGAAGATGGTCAATCCAACGTGAGCGTAGTCGATCCTTCAGTGGTCGGTTCCACGCGACATCTGCCAGCTGGCAGCAAAATGTGAATTTTGGCGGCTCTTTTTCGAGAAGAACGCGTTTAGAAGCCGCAAATGCCGTGGCTTTCTTCGTCCAGTGGACACTCATATCATCCCAAAGCAGCATCACCGGCTCGTCACTCGCGGTACGTTCTCCAAAATGGAAATTTAGGAATGCAAGTGACAGGTCCTCATTCCACCAACCTTTTGGATTTCCGTAGATTTGCAAGTTTGTGTCCCCCATTATAGGGACGATTTCGGACCAAAGTCGCTTCCCGAAACCGTTCCTGTACATGTCGTTCTGCTGTTGCACCCTTGGTATGGTGGATTTTCGCGCCTTCGCGACCGCGAATACGGGGTATTTATTGCCTTCCATGTCCCCCAGCAGCATCGCAGTCAGTTGTTCCTTCTCCTTCCCAGCACACCGCAGCCACACTGTCTTGACTCCACGTCGGTCGATCGTCATTTTTGGTAGGTACTCGAACACTACTGCAGTTTGATCAGCGTTGTACAATTTGGTGACTTTTTCCTTTTGCATCCGCGCCAGTACTCGCCGAGCAACTCTACACGCGCGATCTCCCCTTCTTCGCCACTTACCTGACCTTGGCGGGTCTTCATGCGGATCGAGAGCTTGTGGCGGTCCACGAACCTGTTTCGCCAGGACCACGAAGCCTTGAACCCATCGGCACTGAATTCTCTAGCCACATCTGTGACGACACCGGGATGCCATCCTTACGCAGGTCGTTTATCCAGGTTACAATTTTCTCCTCCGCCTCCCTGCTCAGCGTCGTAGCTGAACCTGGAGCTCGTGCCCGAGTCAGACGCCGCGATCATAGACTCCTTGCCTTGGCTTCAATGATATCGCGCTGCTTGCTCCAGCGCTAGATGTTCCGTGCCTTGTGCATTTTTTTTGCTCGGATGCGTCAGGGTAAGATGATTCGACCGCTTCGGCCATCGTGTGGTTCTCTAGACACACTAGAATATTGTATTTCCGTTCAAACGTCTCTGAGTCATTTTTTGTTTTGGGACGGCTTCCGCGACTTGCCCTTGTAGCTCTTCCTTCCTCCTATTTTGGTATGTGAGCGCAGTTCTGCCATCGAATATTTCCACGAGTGCCCATCACCCGACACTTGACACCCTCTCCACGGTACTTGTGATTGATTGGATAAAATTTGTCGCGACAATTGACATGTCAAGACAATTAACTCGAGGAATACGGTAGTCTAATAACGGCAATCGAGACACGATGATGATGAGCCGCCCAAAGACAGACAAAAAGGCAAAAACAGGAGAAGACGAAGGCCATTCGTGAGACCGAGAAGTGAGTAGGAGGCTTCAGTCAAGGTACCATAGGGATTCTCGCTGCTGTGTCGGCTATCCTGCATACGGACAATACGAATGCCTGTATGAGGACGTTCCGCAACCTGCGGGAATCTGATGAGACGAAGTCCATGGCAAAGCCGAGGGTCGTTGTGAATGCGAAGCTTACGCCAGATGACGCCTGACACATCCAAATCCTACCGACCTCTGTCATTTCTAAGATGCTGGAGATTAGTGCTCATGTTCAAAATCAGCTCACGCCATGGCGAGGCATTCCTGCTGCTGCTTCTGACCTACGGTACACATACCGGAAGACAACGTACACGCGCGACATGCTGCAGGACATCCGAGAATGGCACAAGGTATTGGCGTTGCTGCACCGCATCGAAGACGGCGTTCCATGTCTCCCGACAGTGCTGAAGAACTTCGTTCCGGACGACGAGTTCACTGAGCACAGTGAAAACTCATCAGCCAATGTCGCTGCTAAATTGAAGAGCGTCAACCTCCTCGGCCACGCATCCAATTATCTGCATTTTAGTATATCCCGCCAGCTTGACGACATATGACCGCACCGATGCAGCGCATGCGCAAGGAACACGTCGACGACGCCGAGGTTTTGAGTTTACACTGGACAGCCATGCCATTCAACCCGGTCCGCGAAGCCATCCACCAGACCGACGTGTTCAAGTGGTCACAAGGCAAGCTGTACATGTTCGTAGTCAACATGAATATCGAGCAACATTGGTGTATTGGGTTTGTTGATCTTCGCAAGCCCGAGGTGTTTGATTCACTCCAACAGCATGTTCTCGACCTAAAGACACGTTAAGCCTCATTGTGACAAGTTCCTGCCGACGTTGAACGTGAAGTGGAAAGCTACCAGGGCCTTTGACGTTAAGTTCTATTCAGTTTCGTTATCAGCGCGCCTCACGATACTTTTGTGTCGATTTCTTTGTGTCACAGACATTCAACAACTCGAGTTCTACAACTGCGGAGTGTTCGTGCTTATGTTTCTTGAGCTCCACCTTCATGACCTGTCGGGAGATAGATTGATGAACACGACGCTGCTATGTTTTCCCCTATCGGTATCTAGCTCGTTCGGTCGAGGATCCGAACAAGCAGAGTAGACCAGGTTCCACCAGTAAATGACAGTATATGGTTGAGTATGTGTTGGGTCTGGTTGATGGAGTTTGATCGATTGCATTGTGATTGCATGGCGGGGGTAGCATATTATAAGACAAGTTATTCACCAGGACATTCAGACACTGCCAGTGTGCACCAGTACATCGCTGTAGGCTTCACAGTTCGTGGACATTATTTCTCTGAAAACACAACCAACACTCCCGTGGAGTGCCCCAACGTAGTCCTGTCATCAATTGATGAGTGGGCAGATATACAGTCCGGGCCATAATCTTACGGACACCCCTAAAAAGGGTCGTATCCCCGCTTCCAAAACGGTTTTTTGGGTCGGTCCTTTGATATGTGGTGTGTGTTTTTATGCTGAAAACGGGGTTTGTGTCGCGGCATCGAAATTCGAAGACGTTCGATGGCCTTCCATACAACAAACCGTTTTGGGTGGGGTGCCACAATGATACGGACGAAAATCAATACTTTATTCAGGTCAAAATGAATGATGGTCATGTTTTGTGGGTGACCAAAACCCCCCCCGCTTGGATGGTTCGCGAAACCAAGCGTGGCGCCCTTCATTTGCCGATGGGAGGAGGACCGCCGTTGTTGGAGAGAGAAAAAGGTCGTATCCTTGGCCTCCACGAGTCGAGCACTCGATTCGCGAGATTGCGCGTCGCGTTGGCCGTTCGAAAGATGCCGTTCTACGGATCGTTCGGATGGTGGGCAAGTCCGCTTCCAGCAACAACTCCAAGCCTTGTGGGAGGCCCCCGATGCTGACGGAGCGCGAGGTACGAAAAGCTATACGGCTTGCTACTACCGGTGACTACACAGCCTGTGAGATAAAGGCGCACGTTGGCACGGAAGCGTCGATACGAACCATTAAACGCCTGCTCGCCCGCTTCGACTACCTTGTCTACACAAAGATGGATCGGGCGCTCTCTCTAACGGCTCAGCATCTCGCTGCTCGACGCGCATGGGCACGCGCCAACGTTGCAATCGCGTGGGGAGACGTCATCTTCTCTGACGAGAAGAAATTTAATCTCGATGGTCCGGACAAGTTCCGGTTCTATTGGCGCGACTTGCGTCGCCCTCCGCGAAAGTTTGTCAAACGGCAGGCGGGCGGCGATTCGGTGATGATCTGGGCGTGTTTCAGCTCCAAGGGCAAGAGCGTCATCGCATTTCTCGTTGGGCGACAGAAGTCTGAGGACTACATCTACACCCTCTCCGAATATCTCCTCCCGTTTGCCCACCTCCACTACAGAGTTGATTATCTGTTTCTACAGGGCAACGCTTCCATCCACACGTCCCAGGAGACGCGGCAGTTCATGGAGGAGCAGTCTATCAGCCTTATCGACTGGCCAGCGAGATCACCAGACCTGAATCCGATCGAAAATCTCTCGCAAGGTTTACGACAATGGTAAGCGCCAGTTTCGCACAGTAGACGAGCTCAAAGAGGCGATCCAGATTGCTTGGGACAAGATCGACTTGGGCACCCTCCAGAATCTCGTGGCTTCGATGCCTAGCCGCTGCATGGACGTCGTCGAGAAACGCGGTGGCAAGATCGACTACTAGACGTCGGTGACCATCATTCATTTTGACCTGAATAAAGTATTGATTTTCGTCCGTATCATTGTGGCACCCCGCCCAAAACGGTTTGTTGTATGGAAGGCCATCGAACGTCTTCGAGTTTCGATGCCACGACACAAACCCCGTTTTCAGCATAAAAACACACACCACATATCAAAGGATCGACCCAAAAAACCGTTTTGGAAGCGGAGATATGACCCTTTTTAGGGGTGTCCGTAAGATTATGGCCCAGACTGTACTGGCGGGCACTGGCATTTAGACGATTTTCTTCTTCCTATATACTAGCATTAGCCTCAGTCTTGCAGAAAAGTTGATACGAGTGGGATTTGAACCCACGCCCGTGAAGACTGGAGCCTAAATCCAGCGCCTTAGACCACTCGGCCATCGTACCTTATGGACATGAACAAAAGTCGAGACATTACATGTATACATGTACAGTAATCAACCAACTGTCACTCCTGAGATATTGGAATTGAACGGAAAAAGTTCTGGACAAAAGAAAAGAATGATGACGGGTGGCCCTTAAATACTATACTTAGTTAGCTCGGAGAGGGGATTTTCAATCCAACGGCTCAAATTTCAGTCGTGAACTATGTCAGTTTGAGCCCAACACTTAATGATGGTTTGCTTGGTGACCTCATCCCACGAATTCATCATGAAGCGAATAGCAGTCCAGAGCGTGATTACGTAAGTGGGCTCGCACACGCTCGTATGCCTCGTGCACCCGACGATGGAGCAGCTTGGCCTTCAAGCTCCGAATGACTCCTTGATTCACGGGTTGCAGGACCGAAGTAGTGTACTTGGCAGTCGAGCCACGCAGACGTTCGAGAATGTAGCAGCTCATATGTTGTGGCTGGAAACGTTATCAACGGGGGGAAGAATCTTCCGTCCGGCACGGCGCATCTCACGGTTCAGCCATCTGAACTAGCACATGGAGAGCACTGGTCATCCACCCCTTCTTGGCTGGGCATAGTAGTAACCGCTGGCCTTGTCTGCGTCGGTGCCCCAGCTGGACTTCCCACTTTCCCCCTCGAGAGCGTAGAGGAGATGGAGCCGCCTCAGCGCCTCTTGCGCAAACAACGCAGCTTCCCAGTCGTTCCGACGAGGAGCAACATGAGTTTGTGCGTTCCGGTAGCGTTGGTGTATTGTGGGATTCAAGTTTTTGCCTAGCGTTTCGAGCCACTTGTTCGGGGTACAGTCTGTAGTCGAAACACGGTTCTCAAAAACCTTTATTGGGTGTCTAAGAAGGTGCCACTAATGTGATCGGGGTTGATTTTCGTGACATAGGAATGACACTTGTCATCGATGAACGTGAAAGGAGTTGAGGAGCCAGATGATGCGCAGGCACGTTGGTGTATGTGTATGCCGCCAGACGTTGACGCGATCTACAAGGGTAGCATAGCTCTCCTCGATACTAAACTCGGACCGATTCGCTTCGTACCTCACGGTCGTTCGGTTCGTGTGGCCCACGTCGAAGATGCGAACAGTGACCTCGAAGCACATATAAATCGTTGCTTGCCCGTTTTGCAGTCGAATGCCAGTGTTCATACCGGCATTCCACCACAAAACAGAGCGAAACCCGCCCGCAATCGATTTACGGCGGGTTAGGTATCAGGAGTCCAAAGGGGGTGGTATTTTCAGAAAGGGGTCCGGCGTTGTCTTTATATACTAAAACAGGTTGAGGAGACGTATATAGGTCCTTAATACGGCCGATTTGCTATCCATTTTGACAAAATCGGTGAAGAGCACAATAATTAGACCCGCTGTCTTATTGTGCTTCTTACCCTTCTTTTTCCTTGGCCCAATGCACCATTTCGGTGTTCCTCGAAAGTACATCCCCATCTCATCTACATTGAACGTCCTTTTGTCACATCTTCATCATCAACCGAGCCTGCCTCGCCCGAGACCGATTGGGACCTCATGTCGCTTCTGGAAGCGACGGAGCCATCCTTACTTAGATCTGGGAGCTTCGCGGCTGGGAACACCGGCATCAAGGAGTATGTTCCTGGGGTGCTTGATGACTGTGTAGGAAGCGGGGAAGTTTTGCTCATCCCGGACCCAGTTGGCTAGCTCAACATCAATGCTTCGAATCTCCTTCCACGATGTCTGCTCCCACTCGGAAACTTATGGCGGGGACTATTTCACTCGGCAGCAAGCCGCACCGCCTCAGCCCTCTTGAGAATCTCAGATATTGTGGATGAACAAGGAGCTTTGTGCCGTTCTGGGAGCGCCTGTCGGACCGTCGCCCAGGCTGGTGCGATGTGATCTTGGGACTTGAAGTCCACCCAGGTCGATTCTCGCGTGACCAAGTCGAGTGTAGAAGTGTGAAGTGGTTTCGAACCAAGATGAGGTGTAGTCTAATAACGGTAATCGAGACATCATGATGATGATGATGGCTCGAGTCCCAACCTCGACACCGCACGCCGGAACACAAGGTCTTCTAGCACCGGAGCTCGAATCCACTTGAAACCCAGACACCAACACTTGCAGGTTGGTACCGTCGGGAACAAGTCGGGTCACAATCGCGGTCAATTCTTGATACATCGTCTGATCTTCGCTCGAACTGGTAGCAGCTCGACGTAAGCGTCGAACTCGGACAAAGCACGTTGACTCAACAGTGTGTTCACATCATTGTGGGTACAATGTGTCACGACACCTTGAAGTTGAAGTTCAAGTTGTAGAAGATTCTCCTGTGGAAGATTCCCTCCATGTAGAAGATTCTCCTGTGGAAGATTCTCCATCTGGTTCTGGGTTGAACCCAGTTCAACCCATCGACTTTGTTGAAGTACCCGCGAAGTGTGTTTATCTTTGCATATGTTTATGGTAGCGTAGGACACAAGACGGCTTAGAGGTAGCACCAGCGAACTAAGTCCCGATCAATTCACTCTGCATTTTGCCAAGCTTCAACCAAGTCCACTCCTCTCCTCGACTTCGTGACCTTTAATACGTTATGAGCCCAAGCGTCATGGACAAGACCAAGACCATCATCGACAAGTTCCGCGGCGACAACTACGCGTCATGGTCGCGCTACATGCGCGGAGTGTTTCTGACCAAGTCCGTCTGGAACGTCGTGAACATCGAGGCGACCCCGACGTTTACGGACCCCAGGATCAAGGACGAGTTCATCCGGACCAACAATGTTGCGTTCGGGTTGATGCTACTCCACATGGACACGGAGTA
>JAADVR010000956.1:0-12008 GCA_023335855.1 Pythium scleroteichum
CGTACGTCCACGTTGGTACGAAGTACTGGATTCCAAATTCGCCAGAGATACGCCGGCACCACGGTGCCGAACGGCAGCTGCGAGACAAGAAGACCCATTGGCGTTGGGAAAATCCACAGCGCGGCGGGGATCCAGAACGACACCACGGACGTCGCCGCTGCGATCGCAGTGAGGCACACGAGTAGCCCTGGTGCGCTCTGTTGAATTCGTCGCGAGTAATCCAGCACTCCAGCTACAAAGACCACTGCGTAGCGATCGAAGATTCCGACTGTCGGACCTGCGCTCGGGGGCTCCAGAGGAAGCGCGTCCACCAAGAGCAGCACGAGCAGCGTAGGGAGCGGCGCGAGAACGATCGTGGCAACGTTCCTCGTCAGCGTCAACCTAGCCGAGTGCGCGACGACCTCGTCGAACCGCTGAAGCGAGTAGCGTCCGTGCAGTTCGACCTCGACGCTCTCCCATAGTCGAAGCACCGCGCCGGCGCCCTGCCGACCCATTTTACGGCACTGTGAGGCAGTGGTTCGTAAATGGTGCAAGGTCTAAAGGACAAGAATAGTTTCGTTGGTACAGCGTGGCCAGTTGAAGTGTTCCATTACCGGAAGTTTCCGCTTGCGTTCCGTCATGACAAGCTGTACTGTAGTCCCTGTGACAACTGGTAAACGATAGCTTGGGATATCACAAAACGAAGGATGTGGCTCCTAACAGTAAATTCTACCGGTAGCAATGGCAACCGCATAATTTCCTCCACGAAACGTGGTGAGAGATCCGTCCACGCCCCAAGACCAAAAAGTCAATAAGTCGTCTTTGCGTGTACATCTGTCGATTTCGAAGTCATCTTGTGTTTGAGTCGGTCAAGATAGCGCTCACTGAAGGACACTCGAACAAGAACTATTTAAATACGCCGACAGACAGCCAGCGGGTATGAGCAGGGCTATCACAGCATTCACACCGCAACTCAACGAAGATCGACGAGGAAATCCAAGTGCTGGAAATCAACGATGTCGCCCACCAGTATTACAAGGCCAGCCCTCAGATTCAACTTCGAACCGATCTATTGCGAGCGCTCCAGCAGCTTCACAAGATTTTTTTTTTTTGAGTGTTCATCAGCTTTCATTATGGCCATAACGCCGGCTGTTCTATCGCCGTAGGAGAGCAGCTTCACAAGACGATGCGTCCACGCGAAAACGAAAACGAAAACGAATAGATTAGACAAGGCCTCTGGCAGTGGTCGAGCAAACGTTAGGACACTGACCCAGATCTGCATTCCACCCAAAATCAGAGTGAAATCGAATTTTAATTCGATTTTCCGAGTGAAATCGAATTTTAATTCGATTTTCCTCTGATTTTGGGTGGAATGCAGATCTGGGTCAGCGGACCATGTCAGACCGCTTTAAGAAAGTGGTCTGACATGGTCCGCACCTTGTCCCACCCTTCACAAAAAAGACCATAATCATCCTCGCTGAGACGGACTAACGACTCGGCCAAAAGGGTCGACCAGGCCCCCGAGCCGTTCCGCTCCAATTAGCTCAGGTTCTGATCTGTCTCAGTCCCCCTCGGACGAGCAACCAACCAGCTTTGGTTCTCGGATGCAACCAATCAGATCAGCCAGATGACTATTGGGAGAAGTTTTCCGATCCTGCTCTGTTGGAACAGATGTTTCGCAACGGCGCAGGAACACACCCGTCAGAATATCCTACTTCATTGGGCAAAATGCGCATTTCTGATTGGTCAAAATTCTTGTGTCGGAGAGTACCTTTGGCCAAAACCCAAATTAGGAGGCTGGAAACTTGGAGGAAGCGGTAACCCGACAACATGCGCATCCCAATACGGTCTACCACTGCTTGTATGGGTACTACAGGCTCGGGTACTCGCGATCTACCCTTGCTGTGGTGTACAACAAGTCTGAGCGGACCGTTGGAAACTGGATCCGCGTGTACGAAGCAACAGGCACGTTTGAGCGAGCTAGAAGTGAAGGGAACAGGAAGTTCACAACAGCTCAGCGTGAATGGCTACGCGACTTTTACTCGGAGCGACCACTTGCATACCTGGACGAAGCCCAGGAATCATTCAAACAGGCACACGGCATTGTTATCTCCAAGACTACTGTGTGGCGGATAATTCACGACTATGGGTTGACTTGGAAAGTGTTGGAGAGGCGCGCGATGAACATAAAGGAGCGCGACATCGCCAGATTTGTTCAGGAGTTGAGCACTATTGATTGGTGTCACATGAGTCTCGTGTTCCTCGATGAAGTTTCATTCGACAACCGAGGTATGGTGCGTAGGCGTGGCTACTGTCTCAAAGGAATAACTCTTGCCATCCGAGGCGACTTCCAAAGGAAGCCCAGAGTGTCTGTCCTCGCGTTCATTGGTGTCGATGGCGTGCTCGATTTTTTCAGTGTAGACGGCACATTTGATCGCATGAAGTTCTTTCAGGGCTGCAAGGATTTTGCCTACTCATCCAGTTCCAAAGTGCGTCGATATCCTGGGCCAAATTCGGTGTCGATCCTCGACGGAGCCACAATCCACTGCGACCCAGAAATCATCGAGTTTCTCCGCAGTATTGGTGTGGTTCCGTTATTTCTACCCACCTACTGCCCCTTCTTTAATCCGACCGAGTATCTTTTCGGCTACATCAAAGGATCGTTTCAGAAAGACTACAACGAGCGAAGTGGTGCGGACTAACCGCCTTTGTTGCTCGAACCTTCAAGCAATTCATGGAGTTCAAAATGACACGAGTCTTCGAGCGCTGTGGTTGGTCAATTAGAGGCACATTCAGCCCTCTCGAGGCGATGTCGAGAGAGTCCAAATGCAACCACAACTCTGCAACGGATTGCGTCGATGTTATAGATCAACTTGGTTTCCGTGAAAGAGAAAATGTGGAATGAATAATATATATTCTGAATGAAGCATCTGCCACTACTCCTCGTGTTCTGTGTCGGGCACGTTCTGGATTCGCGGAGCCGCAACTTGACTGGCAGGAATTGGCCGTGCGTCAACCATGACTGCATTGACCAAAGATTCTCGCATCGCGACCTCTTCTCCTAGAGCTTCGAGGCGTTGCCCAAATACTTTCCGCTCTTGACACAGTTGTTCTTGAGCGCGTTTACAAGCCTGAACGCAATCCGCCGCAACCCACGCCGACTGTCGCATTCCGGACGCGTGCTCTTCCATGCGAGTCTCGCTGGCTCGAAACAGGTCGACAACGTTCAGTGGCGGTGGCTGGGTGAGAAGGGCATCCCATTTTGACCGATCACGATTCCTCACAATTGCGGATGCCCACAACCTCTATGCCATGTCTGGCGCCTGCTGCGACGCACTCCATTGGCGGCGGAGTCGCTCGACAATCTCCTGGAAGACAGCCTCAGCTGCCGCACCAGATCGTCCGACCTCTTGTGGAGCGATGCACGCGTTGTGGAACGCGTCGTAGTCTGGGTTCTTCGCAATCGCCGTTCCGTACACGTAGATGACGAGCTCGACACTGTTGCCAAGCACAGACTGCAGCCATCGGTTCCGCTCTACCTCTTGGCACGTGTGGACAATGTGGTCCTTGTATCTGAAATGCATGAGTCATGGCCAGTCGCCGATCTGCACGGCCGGCATTGTCCAAACGCCGTCAACTTTCTCGGCATGACCCTTGATGTACGAGCGGAACTTGCCCCAGATTTTCTGGAGGATGCGAACGAGCTGCCGTTCACAGCGAACGTGTCCAGCATCGTTCCCGAGGCATCACGCTGGCCGATCGTTCTCTTCACCAGGGGCTGCAAGTAGAGTTTGTACCTGTGAGACTGCGCCTGTGGGGGAGGTTGTGTTCTGGCGCGGACTGGAGTTCGATTCCGATCCGGGTAAGGCGACGTCCTTGAACAGGCTCGGGAGTTCGTAGTAGTTCCGGCCGTGCGCTTCCGCGCTCAGGCGTTCGCGGCAGCTGCTCCGTGAGTTTTCGGATGATGATGCGGTCCGCACCGGATCCACAACCTCCATAATTGCATAAGATACGCTCTGTGACAGGCCCGATCGGTTGGGGCGAGATTGGATTCGCGCGATTGATTGGAGCGGTCTCGGAAATTTTGAGTAGAACTCCCAATATCTCCCATTCTAGCCAATGGGGGTGCAATTCGGCAGGAGGCTCTGCTATTCTGACCAATCATAAACGGGCGAGCGGGAATCGAACCCGTACTGATGAGCATTCAGTGCTGATAACGTGAAACGGACTAACGCCTCGGCCAAAAGGGTCGACCAGGCCCCGGAGCCGTTTCCGCTCCAATTAGCTCAGGTTCTGATCTGTTTCACTCGCCGTATTAAGTCGTCAAGCGCGACTTTCGAGGTTTCTTGGATTGAGCGTCAGAGCGCGAACGACGGAAGCGCGATGACACGGCGCGAGTTCTCTGCCCTGGGCGCGGAGAGCGACAGCTACGACAGCGTGGGTGGCGAGAGCGGGGCGGAGGGATCGAGCAAGCACAGGAATTCCACGTACCAAATAACGAGTACTCTGACCTAGAGAAGAAACTCCAGGTGCTCGAGGCCGCGTACCGAGTGACCCCCAAGTTTGCGCTGGAAAAGTCGATCGCGCTGAACGTGGTGCTCAACTCGGAGATTCAGGCGAACAATCTCGTTTTCGCAGGCGCGCAGTCGATGATCGCAACGGTAGGGCTTGAGCTTTTCGGAATAGGTTGTAGTACTAATAACTATCTGTTTCTATTTGATGACATTCTTCGATGTCTTCCCGCTCGAAGAGGTCTCCGACGTACAGACCATGTACGAACAGGTCATGGATTACAGTACAATCGAAGAAATCTGCCTGTCGGAGGAGCTGGGTGTGATCCCATTCGAGAGACGGACGATTTGACCGATTCGGCGGTGTCGCAGTACCGCTTCTTGGCCAACATCTCGCCGCACGTCGAGATGGAATCGAATTGCGTGCTGTTTTCGCGCTTTGTTGAGAGCGCGGACAGCTCGACGCCAACTTTCGGCTTCGGTGTGTCGGATTACGTGGACAACGAGGATCGACACCCGTACGAGCCGTCAACGACACTACGACGGGACTTTACAGCGTGCTGTTTGATCTCGGAGACCCCACCAGACGAGTTGGATACGGTCTAGGGAGTCACAATGGTGCGATGTGCGACAATTCGAATTCACAACCCACACTTCCCGATCTCGAAACAAGACGAGGCCGCTGCGCGAGCGTATGCCTTGCAGTTCCCCGACGTGATGGTCAGGACCATCCAAGATCGCTTGCAGCTCGTGGGGCGATTCTCGTTAAATAATCTCACCAGATTTGATGAACTCGTCTGATTTTGATTTCCAATTTTACTGTATTACTTGTCGCGAGTGATTGCGACAGCGGATTACTCACTTGGTGTGGCACAGTGTGGTGAATCAACTGGCAACTCGAAATGCTGGTCGTATTCTGGAACGTGGAGTCCGACTGCAACTCTGAGTGAGTTGCCGTTGCAATGAGTGTGGCAAGCTTCTAGAACGACGTTCTAGAAGCTGCTCTGCATACAAATCTGCATATGAGTGAGGAGCTCCCTCAACGGGTGCCATGCATGTAGTAGGAGAAAACACAGAGAGTAAGAGTAGCAGTGCTTTGAGGCCGCAGCTGTCGCTGCGGCCAGGTAATTCACTTCCAGTTTTGCGCTGCAACGAAGACAACCAACACAACCAGATCAGCCTGTTGTTAAATTACTGTGGAGCCGATGCCGATCCCTCACTCGCCATCTGAAGTTGCCGTTCGACGCACTCGAGCATTGCGTCCCAGCGAGTCGTGGTGACGCTTTCGAGCGCCTGGACCTGTGCTCTACTCAGCGAGTTGGCGTAAAATACCGCTCTCCATCGACTGAGAGAAACAACTAGCCCCCGTGGTGTCAACGCCTCAGTCAGTAGTATCGTGGCGGTCGCTTTATTCACTAGACCGTCCTTCTGGTCGAGCGGGAAGCGGTCGTCTCGATCCACCGAGTCCATCGCTGCGGCAGCGTGGATGCGGCCGTTACTCCATGTCGGCTTAACCAGCTTCACGAACGACATCGAGTTCCAGATCACCTCGAAGTCTCCGTGTTCGCAAACTTCTCGGCTTTGGCCACACTCAAAGACGCCTTTTCTCGAAGTTCGTGGTATTGACTTGTCATTCCCGGCTTCCAGTTCGACGAAGAAAGACTGGAACGCCGCGTACACCTCCTGGGCACGGAAGCAAGGATGGAAAGGTGTCACGTCGAAATGGATGCTGAGCGCGTCTCCGTTCGAGAGCTGCAGATACTGGCTGCTGGTGTGGGTGAGCGACAGGTCGAGGAACCGCGTGCGCTCTTTCATGAACAGCATGGCAGCGTCGACACGATGTCCGTACTGCAACTTGATAGCGCGCTCGCGTTCGAGGCAGTCATTAGGCAGATACGTGTACATTAGTAGAGGGAAGGCGGCGCTAGCGCCCAAGGCCTGCGCGAAAGAGATTCAGAATTTACCAAAACCGCCGTCAACACAACGCAAACACTAACTTGAGCGCAAGCGGCCAGCAGAGATTCCGTTCCTGCCAGCACTAATCGATTGTTTCCCGCAGCGTTCAGGTACAGCGCCTTGAGCTTGCGTGACTCTCGGACAGCGTAGCTCTTGGAACTCTTCAGCTCGTCTTGAAGACTCGCGATCTGACCGTGGAGAGCCTCAATAGATTCCTGACTTGCGTTTTTAGTACCCGGATAGATTGATATGTGGCCGAAGATGCCCTACCTTCCGCGTGTAATACGTTGTTTTGCGCCGTCTGGTTGATGGATCTGATCCCTCTTCCGATGCCGAGCTGGTCAACTCGTTGCCGTCCTGAAGAGAGGCATCAGCTTGCAGTCGCGCTCTCTTGGTCTGTCTTCTGGCCGCCATCTCAGCGTGCAGCCGAAGCGAGAATGGGGGAGCAATCGACGTGGGGAATCGCACTGCTGGAAGTGTGGTGGACTCCCCATTCCGTGGGAAATCACACTGTTGACGGCCTTGGATCTAAAGCCCATCACCATAATCGTAATCAGATGATGGGTTGATTTCGCTGCGAACGAAAAAAACGGACGACTTGGTACTCCTCTTCTATCCCGAGTCACAGTGACTACTAGTGGTACAATCCACTAGGAGACGTTGCGGAAGCTCTCGTGGATGGAATCCGCTTTGTAATTGATTCATACAGTTCGTCCAAATACAGAGGCGACTTGTTCTGGAACTCCACCGAGTTCCAGTATCAACTATTGAAGGTCGGTGTTGTCTGTGTGGGATCAACTTTTGGTTGTCAATGTTGCCTGTGCTGTCAACTGCATGAGTGGCCTCTGGGCTGATCTAAGCCACGTGGCAGGACAGGGGCGCTCGAGCGTCCATATGAGCTCACTAGTAACCTCCATGGAAGTGTAGATATGTATGTATTCAGTTGAAGATATGCATGCAAATGTACTCAAAAGGAAGCCGAAGTCAGCTTGTTCCCGACGCGAGTCCTGCTAGTGGGAAGCGCCGTGTTCCGCCTTACCTCGTCTGGTGGTTGACAAAGCGCAGCGCGCGCAGCGTGAGCAGCCCGAAGATCGCGCAGATGGCGACCGTGATCCCCACGTCGCGCCACACGTGGTCGGAGTCCAGTTCGTACGTCTCCTTGAGGAACTGGGCGACCGTGAGGCCCTGCGGAAGCGTCGGCGGCGGGTTCTGGATCACTTTGCACGCGATCCGCTCGGGGTGCGAAGCCGCATCGCAGTTGCCGTAGACGATCGTCGCGAGCGCCTCGAGGCTATAGCGGTACGGCGCAATGCGGAAGAACCACTTGTAGCCCTGCGGGATGGCGGTCGCCGGCGGTGTGAAGCCCGTGAAGAGCCCAAAGAGCGAGTGGGAGAGCGCGCCCATGCCCATGGCCACTTCCATCGACGGCATCATCACGCCCAGCGACATGCCTCCGTACGTCGTCACCAGCACGAAGAGCGACGTTGAGCCAGAAGAAAAAGAACTCGGGCACGCCCTCGAAGCCCACGAGCGGGAACACGGTGACGGAGAAGAAGAACGTGCCAAAGCACACGTACGGGATCTCCACGAGCATCAACGCGACGAAGTACCAGACCACGTTGTACGTCTGACTCGCACGCTCGCGGTAGTATGCCGCGCGGTCCTGCAGCACCATCGGGATGGCGCCGCTGAACATGGTCATCATGAAGATCATCGCGAGCCCGCTGGTGACACCTTCGAGCGTGTCAAAGTCGAGTGATGTGTACGAGACGCCAAACATGAGACCGACGAAGAGCTGGATGGTCGCACGCGTGAGGTTGTACGCCGGTGTCCGCCAGTATGTGTTCAAGACGCGGCGCATGAGCAGCCTGGCTTGGGTCGCGTTTGGCGCTGCACGCTTCTATGCAAAAACCAGCGGAGACGCACCGGGAGCTGGCCGCGTCACGCCCTCACGCGTCAAGACGTCGTCCAGCCGCATCTTCTTCGCGCTCGTGCGGAAGATCTCGGCAAAGTCTTTGTCGTCGTTCACCGTGTTGCCGACACCCGCGCCGATGACCTCGAGCATCCACGTGGCCGGGTTGTAGTCCTTCTCGAGCGGCGCGACGCCGTCAATCGACTGCAAATAGTTCACGGGCTCCGCCGCATTCTTGCCGAGATCGCTGAAGTACACGGTGTAGCCGCCGCGCTTGAGCAGCAGCAGACTGTCGAAGGCCTGGAAAACATCCCAGGACGGCTAGTGGATCGTACACACGACCGTGATGTCCGCGTTCGCGACCGAGCGCACGCTGTCCATGATCAGCTTGGCCGACCGCGCGTCCAGCCCGCTCGTTGGCTCGTCCAAGAACAAGACACTCGGACGCGCCGCCATCTCCACGCCGAGCGTGAGCCGCTTCATCTGCTCGACTGAGCTACCGCGGATGATCTTGTCGGCGACCGGACGCAGATCCAACAGGTCCAGACACTCCTCGACCCAGTCGTACTTGTCGCTCTCTGGTACGCTCTGGTCTTGGCGCAGCAATGCACTGAACTGCAGCGCCTCGCGGAACGTCGAACACTCCGAGTGGATGTCCATCTGCTCGCAGTAGCCAGTCGAGCGCTGGATGGCGAGCGGCGTCGCCTCGAAGCCGTTGAGCAGGATCTGGCCCTGGATCTTGCCGCCCGTCTTGCGACCGGCGATCACGTCCATGAGCGCCGTCTTGCCGGCACCGGAGCTGCCCATGAGCGCCGTGATCTTGCCTGGCATCGCGTAGCCGCTGACGCCTTGGTCGAGTCCTTCCTTCGGGTTCTGCGGGTTGGGCACCGTGTACCACAAGTCCTTGAAGGCCAGCGTCACGGGCGTGATGGCCATGGCATTGGACTGAAGCACAGCGACCTTAGAATCGTCGGAGCGAGGCGTGGACGCGAGCGCATAGTCCGAAGACGACTGTGTCAGCTTCTCGTCCTTGGCGTCGGAAGCGCCGGCGCCACTGGACACGGGCTGCTCAAAGCGGACGTATTCCAAGAACAGCGTCGAGAGCACGAGTATAAGAACGTACGTGCTGACTTGGAACACGAACGCCAGCGCGATCCACGACTTGTCCGTGCGGATGCGAACGAGATCCAGTGAGTACTCGTCCATGGTCTTGCCGTACAAGCCGAAGTAGTCGATGCCGTCGTACACGTTCACGTCAAACTCGTCGTTGCGGAACTGGTTGATGGCGAGCGCGCGTGTGCCCCAGGCGATCGGGTCGAGCCAATAGATCCACACGAGCGCGTCCGGGATCTGGCTCTCGGTGATGGCGAATCCGCTGTAGAGGATGATGAACGAGCCGATCATGAGCGACGTCGGGTTGGCGACCATGAGGCTCGGGAACGAACACGACGCGAAGAAGAAGAGCGAGGTCATGGTCGCCGAGGTCATGAACAGCACGAGCTCAAAGATGAGAAAGGCCGGGACGGACGAGACCATGCCGCACACCCAGTACACGATCGAGCCGAACACCACGGCCTCGGCGATCGCGAGCGGCAGTTGGTTGATCGAGAACGCCACGACGTACGCCGCCGAACCGTAGAAGTTGGCGGCGCGATGCTTGTAGAAGACCTCCTGCGCCGCAAAGAACGTCGGGATCTGCGTGAACTGGCCGAAGCCCAGGAAGAGCAACGCCTGGAAGAGCACGCCCTGGAGGATCTGCGCTTCCTTTGGATCGACTTGCCAGAAAACCGTTCCGATGATCAGCGCCATGAGACCGGCCATCGACGCGCGGCTAGCCACGAACGGGATGTTGCGCCAGAGCACCTTGGACTGCTGGCGCGTGAGCGTCATCACGCTGCTCCAGAACGGCTGGTGGAACTCGGGAATGTTCTCGAAAAAGTCCTCTCGGTCTTTGATCAGCTGCGGGTCCTGCGGCGCGTGGACGTGCGCCAGCATCTCCTCGTGAACCGCCGACCTCTCGTAGGCGTCGGCGAGCTCTGGGACCGAGCGCGGGTACGACGCTCCAGCAGGAAGTCCGCTCTCGTACTGGTACTGCTGGCTCGTGCCGATGTCCATCAGATAATCAGCGATGTCACGATCCGGTGGACACACAAAGCCCAGGCTCTCAAAGTACGCGAGCGCCTGTGACTGCGGCCCGTGGTAGATCACCTTGCCGGCGTTCAGGATCATGACGTAGTCGAAAAGCTCGAACACCTCGGGCGACGGTTGCAGCAGCGAGATCACGATCGTCTTGCGCAGCTTGCGAGCGAGCGAGAGCTGCGTCTTGACGATGTCGTAGGTCGCCGCGCTGTCGAGACCCGTGCTGATCTCGTCCATGAAGGAGACGGCCTTGTTGCCAAACTGCATCTCGCCCATAGTCACGCGCTTGCGTTCGCCCCCCGAAACGCCGCGCGTCATGGCGTCGCCGACGATCGTGTCCTGACACACCTCCAAGCCGAGCTGCTGGGTGATGATCTCCGGGTAGTGCTTGATCCACGCGCGAGCCGCCTCGAGCGCCTCTTGGTTCTCCTTCTCCGGGCCGTTTTTGTAGTGTTCGGCCGCGTGCTTGGGGAGATCGCCGCCGCAGCACTCGTGCGCGAACGCGAGCGTCTCGGCGACCGTGAGCGTCGGGAAATGGACATCGCGCTGGGTCACGTACGAGACGAACTGGGGAAGCCGCTTGCGGATATCCTCGCTGCCGGCTCCGTTGTACAGCATCTCGCCCACAAGCGTACAGTGCTTGCCGAGCGGGAAGCGGCCACTGAGCAGTTTCATGAGTGACGACTTGCCCGAGCCCGGCTGGCCTAGCACGAGCGTCATGGTGCCAGGCTGGAACACGCCATTGACGTTCTTGAGGATATCCTTGGTCGCCGAGGTCTTCTTTGCCGAAAAGCCCGTGAACATGTCGAGGAAAGCACTAGCCAAGGTCGGGATGCGGTGCTCCGACTTGTCCTTGTCGCTCGAGACCACGACCTCGGCCGAGACCGAGAGGTTCTTGAAGCGCACTTCCATCTGCGGAAGCCCGCGGCCCAGCCCGGCTTGGAGCTTGGACGAGATGTGGTCGTGGAGCACCTCGTGGCCGTGCCTCATGAGCGCGTTGCCACTCGAGTACTCGATGGTCGGGTGGCCTTCATAGTCGGGCATGGCTGGGGTGGTTCGTAACCAATGAAGAAAGTCGCTGGGTAACTTAGCTCGATGTGGCCAAGTGATGGCAACTTGGAGACTGAAGGACACAAATGAAAACGATCCGGACAGGTAGACGCGAGAGCTGTGACCAGACTCCCCCAAAAAATGCTTTGTCTCACTGGAGCGACATCAAGCGAAATACATGGCAGCGCGGATTTCGCTCGTGTCGGTTTCAGGACCGAATATCCAGAACCAGTACTCGGTGACGTATTTGGGTCAGAATTTCAATTACTTCGGAGGACAACGTGTACTAATTTTGGATATTACTCTTCTGGTAAACGTGGCAATCAATGATGTCGCTGGCAACAACAAAGCGACAACACAACCTAGTCCGACCTGTGAAATGGCTTCCACCACGGTTCTGTCGTGGACATCTACAAAGTTAAGTGTCCCTCTTCAATATTGTTAACCCCCCCCCCACCACC
>JAADVR010000957.1:0-11987 GCA_023335855.1 Pythium scleroteichum
CTTGTTCGCCTCCGCCGCCTTCAGCCCGGTGCACAGGCCTGCGTATTCGGCCTTGTTGTTCGTCGTACTTGAGTCAGCGTAAGACATGGCTGCCGCCCACATTATCTCGGGTTCCTGGGAGATCTTGACGATCACTGATCCGCTCCTGCCTGGGCCAGGGTTGCCCCTACTTCCCCCCGTCAAAAAAGAGAAGGTACGCCGTTTCCTCCAGGTTGACCAGGGGTATCTCCGAGGTTTTCAGGATCAGCCCTGTGTAAAAGGCGCTCAAGATCTCGGCGTCGACTCCTCCTGTCTGTCTCGAGTCCGCCCTCGCCGTGAAAAGAGCCCCCCTTAGCTTCTGCGTCCACCGGTGAATCACCGCATAGTAGTCATCGTTGGCAGAAGTGTCCGCGTCTCCCCTTGCTGTGGCTGAGCATCGCATCCAGAGTCTCCAGAGTCCGCACGTCACCAGCTGTACCCATGCCACCCTGCGCCAATGTTCGATGCGGTCGCCGTTCCCTGCCGTCTTCTCCGCCAGCACTCTGTTCCAGTTGTACTTCGAGGCGGGTGGTTGTCTTCCGAAGACAGCTCGCAACAGCTCGTGGTCGTTCAGTCCCTCGGAGCCCCAGAAGTTCGCGAGCGTCCGCCAGAGCTGTTGTGCGCGTGGGCACTCCCACACAATGTGGTGTGTCGTAGTCACTGTCTCTTGACCGCAGTCCCGCCGCATGCAAGCACCACCCGAGTTCCTGTTCCCCCACGCCCTCAGCTGGTGAAGGCGTATTCGCGTCCAGAGTTGCGCTTCGTAGGTCGTGAGTCCAGGCGCCCTCACGAAGTCCCGCCACTGCACCGCCTCCAAAACTGCTGCGATGTGTTCGTTCTCTTCCTCCCAGCGCTGTTCTCGCGTCCTGAGCGCCTCGCTACCCCGCTGTCGCAAAATGCTCCCCAGTGCTCTCTTGATGCGTCGCCGCTGTGGCGTCCATGGTCGGTCCCCTCTCCACAGCTTCACTATCTTCGTGAGCCTGGGCGTGCATTCTAGTATCGGTGTGACCCGCACCTCGTCGACCAAGACTGGACTCAGTCTTTGTAGGTCTCTCTGGTTCACGATCGGCTGCCTGCTCGCGGGTAATCCATCCACCCTTGTTGTGACGGCCCCATCCTCGAGAAGGAAGCAGATGCCATTTGCCCTTGGGATATTGTAAGCTCGGACGAGCTGCTCTTCATCTGGTCTTCTCGTCATATCTGGGAAATTCGCGACGAGCGTGTCGCAAAATTGCCGGAAGCAGGATGCTTGAGAGTTGGAGAGCGGGGAAAAGGTGGGCTGGAAACGTATCGCGCGGCCGGACACCCATCTCCAGGACACATAGTCGGCGACGTAGTTGCCGTTCCCCAGCTCCCGGAGGTGGCGCTTGCGGAGAAGCGTGCCGTCCTGATGAAGAATTGCTGATCCAGTGTCGGAAATCTCCACGAGGGGCAGCCATTCTGGGCTGAGCTTCCCTGCCGCCTCCTCCCTCTCGCGCTGGATTTCATGGCCTCCAATGCGGTGGAAGTCGCTGTAGTCTCGCTCGTACGCTCCTCTATACCATCGCCATTGGGGAGAGGCCTGCAGAGCCTCGATGGCATCTCGTATCAGCAGCTGCGTTGGAAATGCCAGTCTCAGTCCGTGGATCCAGCTTAAGTTTGCCCGTCCAGTCATCCAGAGGCTGTTCTTGAGTCTTGGTGGATCTGGCTCCTGCGTGATGAAAAGCAGTGGTTGCACTGCGCCTCCATGGTGATCGAGTAGCTTGGCCGCTGCCGCTCTCCCGCCACTCGGATCGTAGCCCCAGCTGGCCACTGTTGACGTTGCGAGGACTTGTAGCTCGAGCTCAATATTGGGGCAGCCTACGCCTCCCAGTGTCTCCGGCAGATCTGCTAGGCTCTTTGTCATCCAGCGCTGAGCGCCACTGCCGGAAGGGATGACGTCCATGAAGGGTCCACACCATACAAAGTTCCGGACCCGCGCGTCGAGATCCTTGACCACGGCCGAGCCTGGCCAATGGTGCCGCGCCACAAAGAGAATCTTGGGAACTATGATGGCCGAGGCCAGCCTTGCTCTTTGCGTGGCACTGTGAGTCTTGATGCTTGCCATAGCGAGCCGCTTCTCAATTTGTAGGGTCGTGAGCTTCCAGACTTCGCTCTGGACGACACGTCTTCCAGCCTGTGTCCCTAGGTATCGACACGTAGCATCTGCTTCGAGAGCTGTGAATCCGAAGGTCCTCTTTAGTGGCGCCGCCTTCGGGTTCAGCCGGATCACCACGCTCTTTGACATGTTAACGCGCAGCCCTGATACCGCGCGAAGTCGTTTAAGTGCTCAACGATTCTGTGCAGTTTGCTCTCGTCTGCTACATAGAGGGCTGTGTCGTCTGCATAACCTGCGCTGGCGGGGAGAAGCCCTGGGGACTTGGGTAGCGGATCTCCTAGCTCGGAGTCTTCATTGATGGTCCTGTACAGGGGATCCAGAGCAATAATAAACAATATCGGCGCTAGCGGACACCCTTGGCGGATTCCACGCGTCATCGTGATGGACCGAGACAGCGCTCCATTGACTCGGAAGCGGGCCGTGGTGTCCCTGTGTGTGATCTCAATGGCTTGTTCAAAAGGCCGTGGGGAGCCTCTGCGCTCGAGACACTCTGCCAGAAACGACCGATCTAGGGAATCGTAGGCTTTCTGGATGTCAAGGAGGACCGCAATCGTTTCTTCATCACTCTCCGTGGCCGTCTTCTGCGCCCCGAAGAAAAGGTCGATAACGTCATGAGTGTTCCGCCCAGGACGAAACTGCCTTGGCTTGGTGCAATCATTTCGTTGAGCATCGGCTTGAGCCGTGTGGACAGCATCCGCATATACACCTTATAATCCGTGTTGAGCAGCGATATCGGACGATATCCCAGCGGGTGATCGATACGCCCCGCCTTCGGGATGCAAACAACGGTCGCCGTCTGGAAGCAAGGTCTCCTCTTCGTCTGCTTCTTCTGGAAAGAAAGGGATCAGAGCATCTTCAATCCCCACGCTCTGATCCACCGCTGAAACGCCTTCGATTTGTTCTCCCGAGCGAGCGGTTGATAGCTTGGGTCCATCATCGGATGCGCCGTACAGTTGAAGTCACCTCCTATCACTACCGGGCCTTGATGGGCGATAGCGGAATTCGCCAAGGTCTCGAAGAAGGCCTTTCGTGCGTCTGCGTGATGAGGCGCCTAAACGTTAATCACCAAGACCATGTGTCCGTCTATGTCACACTTGATTGCAATAAAATGTCGGCTCCAGAGAGTTGTCAAAGCCGGTTCTGAGCCTTGTACCTTATACGGGTTCAACAAAATAGCAATGCCTGCTGCACGCTCCTCGTGCCTTTTCGCCAGGTAAGGGAAAAGGATATAGACTCAGTGCGTATAAGACAAGCAAATATACATACCAAGCGAGCTGCGACCCGTTGTGACAATCGCAGCCCTGGCTTCGTACCTCACGTTATGTATCCTTCAGTGGTTCTTTGTAGCTTAAGCAAAGGGGAAATACGTCCACTTGGCGCGCTCCCGCACAACCAGACCGGGTTGCTGCCAGCTCTGAACAGTCGGTACACAGACAATATACAACACTCGAGGACTAGGACGGAAGTTGCCTTCGATCTGCTAGTCCTTACACCTGGGACGGAGATTGCTCGATCCCAGGCAATATTCGATCACTCTCCAGACCAATATGAAGTGCGCTAGGTGTCTAGCGCAGGATATGAAATGCCTCGGACTCTGAGGGACCCAGAGTCCTTAGCAGGGGTTTTGAGGGGGGTTTGGCTCCTCCTCCCACACGCACTCCAACCAGACCCACTTACCAGCCGGCCAGACTCACGTACAATGCCCACCACAGCACGCCAACACTAACGATGGCTTACCTGGTGCTGATGCTACGCGTCCTTCCCGGGGTTTCTTCGGGGACTTGAGGGGTTGACGGTGAAAAGCGAAGTCTCAGATAGGGGGGCTAGCCGCTTAGAGAGCCAGCGGAGCTGGCTCTCACTGATCCTACCTACTTTTGTAACTACATCAGAATCCTACCCACTTATGTAAACCTGGCGGTAAAAACCGGTTCTAAGGCCAGTGCCAGCCTCCGGCTCTATGGTACCCAGTACCAGGTGGGAGTGGTACCTTGTACCATGGCTACTGCCACCCACCTACCACAAAATGTATTCAACTGACTGCGGCTACTGTTGTCCAGTCTGGCCGGATCCAGTAACGTGGACCTGGGACCTGGCGCCTCTGAGGGGCTGGCCCAACGGCTGGGTGGGCGGGGACCACCAGGGACCGAGCCACTTCTTCACAACCGCCATTCACTCATTTCGAGATCCGGCGCGCAGCAAACGATCGAGTGATGAGTGCTTCGAGCAGCAACCAGCCGCCAGCCGGCGCGAGTGGCTCCATGCCTGGGCCTCTGTCTTTCGGGGCGCCGACTGGGTCTGGCACGGCGCAAGGGCCAGTGCTCAGGGTCGCGCGTCCGCCACCAGATACGTCTGCAGGCGCGTCAATGGAATGCTCGACGTCCGCAGACGGAGCAGCGCCGTCTGGCGACCAGGCCTTGACCGAGGAAGATCTTCGTCCGGACAACAGCCGCGCTTCCGAGGCCGACGCGAATCAGTTCGCGCAGGATCTCATGAACGAGTTTCGCCAAGTTCTCCAGCGTGGCGTGGCGCCTCTGGCCCCGCCAGCAGCAAGCTCAGACCCTGAGGTGGCTGAGCAGGAGCGCAAGGCATGGGTTGAACGCTTGAAGGCCCTCCGCATGCGCTTGAAAGGGCTCTTTCGCGGCTGGGGCTGGGATCAGCCTCTTCCTCCCGGGGCGGCGACGCTTCTTCGCGCTTGCGTCTTCCCGGAGGCCAAGTTAAACGAGGAGCCTGGCCTAGAAGACATCGATCGGCTCCTTCTTCGCGAACCTCACGGCGGCGTAGACCGCGAGCTCACTCAACCACTTGGCGAGCTAGACGGTCAGCTGAGCAAGCTTGGGCGAGTCGAAGACCACGCACTCCGCACACAACTAGTCGGGCGCCGCATAGATGAGCTCTTTGGGCTCGACGACTTCGTCAGGCGCTTGATGGTCACGATCCAGACCAACCATCGCTTACTGGACCTCCTTCCCGCATTGATGACGCTGGGCGTCCTGCGCACTTCGGGAAGGGGCCAGACCAGATCGCACGCAACGACTTCGCGCAGTTGTGTCTGGCACAGGCTCAAGTCGCAACGGCACATGCTTAGAGCTCTGGCACGCGGGTGGCGACCCTTGCTCGTAGACAGGAGCGGGATCAAGCTGCGATGCACCGGGCGAAGGCCAAGTTCTTGAAGGCTCAGCAAGATCTTGAGTCAACAAACTCGCTCGCTACGTCGTATAGAGACGAGGTCGAACACCTGGAATCCGAGATACAAAAGCTAAAGGCTGACCGCGATCGGCTTCAGGGCGTTGCCGGTCGAGCTCAGGCCCGAGTCAAACACCTCCGCGGGCAAGTTCAAGAGCTGGTGAAGAAGGCAGCTGCCGGACCGGTCTGGACGGATGCTGCTTTCGAACGACTTTCCAGTTTACTTGGGTCCGCGGCCGCGCGTCTGGACTCCCAGATCACTTGTACTCCCTCCTCCGCGCTGCGATCACAGACTCACCGGCCGACGTGCCGGCAGGTATGGCGCTCATGTGTGCCGCCAGTGGCCAGGCCACGCCGCCGGGGCCTATGCCTCCTGCTGCGTCGTCGCTGCCATCGTTTAAGTCGCTGGTGCCTCCGCCTCTGGCTATAGATGCTGGCTCGACAAACGCAACGCCGGTGGTTGCCAGCGTGCCGCTCGGCAAGAAACTGAGACGCACCCTCCGCGTCAATGATGACGACAGCGATGGAGAGACCAAGGAAGAGGAGCTCTCAAACCAGCCGTCGCCGAAGACACCGAGCCGTAAGGCGAAGGAGCTGGCTGGTGACTTGGTTGCTGCGCAGGGCCTGGCCGAGGAGGCGCCCAGCAGTTCTGAGAGCGACGACTACCCTGGCGACAAGCCGGCGCCGACTGTATCAAAGAAGAAGTCGAATGCTTCCAAAAAGGAAGAGTCGCGTGCGTCGTGCGACGCACCCAGCCCCACTCCCGGGAGTGCTATTCGGCCTGTCGAACTTGGAGAGTCCGAAGACAGCGCGACTGAGGCGCCTCCTGTACCCAACGCTACGGAGAACGACTGGGTCGTTGCAGTTGACCTGGCGGCGAAACTCTTTGGGGACTGTATCAAGCGCATTCGCCGTCCGCAGAGCTCGCGCCAGACTCGTCGCCAATTCACTAGGCAGGTGGTAAAGAACTTGGGGAAGATTTGCGGGCGCAGCTCGACTGTAGCGTATCGGTCGATGACGGAGCGGCAAAGGAACCGAGTCTACTCGCTGGCAACGCAGAAGATACAAGATGCGTCGTCGTTCCATCCGAACTACACGTCCGCGAAGTCCGAGATGCCCGCTCTGCGTGAGCGTCTCATACACCTCACGGTCGAGCGGTACCAGGCTCTGCGCGAGACACGTCCGTGGAACAAGATGTTTCAGCGACGAGTGAGGGAAGTATTCTTGTCAAACCCTGGCGAGTGGTCCGAAGACCAAGTCGATTGGGCCACAGACGTGCTTCTCTTCATGTACTCGTTCCGCGAAACCTACTGGACGATTGGCCACTGGCTGATCATGCGGTTGGTGCTGACGGCATGGAGCCCTGGTACGAGCTGTTCACTCAACGAGACCAGTACATCGCGCACTTCCGGGCTCGCGCTGCCGACCTCAATAACCACCGCCCGGCTGGGATGAGCCAACTCATCAGGTCTGAGCCCATTCGAGCTCGATGGTCAACGGCGCCGGAGCGATTTGTCGAGGCGCTACTCCCTGAGCAGCTCGTGATGCTGGATGAGCATCGCAACGCGGACGGCGAGCAGATATGCTGGCGTCTTCCCGCCCCATACGATTCCCCAGACCTTGCAGTCTGGGAGGCGATGGCGCCGACTGTGTCACTGGAGAGTTTCGCTCGATCTCGCGAGGCCGCGCGGAAGAAGCCAGCGACGGGCAACGTCGGCGGGCCGAGAAAGCGCTCCAAGCACAAGTGAAGAGCTAACGACACCTGGTCTGCACGGGCCGTGGTCGTCCTTCATGTTCCGCAGCGCGTTCTTCGGCGCTTCTCCACAAGTAGGGATCAATTCATTCACACCTTTGTTTTTTTGTGCTAGGCTCTCTTCCACTCCCATGCCCTTCTCAGACAAGCAACACCAACACAGCCGGTCATACAACCAATACCCCGTTGGGAGCTGCCCAGAGCGACGTCGTGGTGGAGCCCAGAGGCGTGTGCCCAGCTCAGAGCTGGCCTCGTTGCACACTGCCCATTTCAAACGCAAGAGACACAGAGGCGGTATCTCGTGCGAGTTTTTGTGCCAATCCTGCGATTGGTACAGGGACTCGCGCCCTTAGTTGCTGGCAATTCGATCGCGGGGGCCAGCGCCCCAAACTGACGCCGCTAGTCGCGCGACGTCTCGTCATCGCCAGATTGCATAGCAGCAAACCTGGCTTCGGCGCGCGTGCTGTTGTCGAACTCGTACAGCAGGCGCCCAGCTTTGATCTTGTCAGCCGGGATCCGCTCGGGCTCGTCGTAGCTGACGAACTTCACCAGATATTCGCGGCGCTTCTTGTTGCCCGACCTGGTCCGCTGGGGCTGCCATCGAACGTCGACGATGCTCTCCATCTCATACTCGCCCGCGTTCTCATCAGGAGCCCAGTTATCTTCTGGAAGCAGAGCCGCATCCCAGTCTAGATCTTCCGGGACTGGATCGAGCTCGTCGGTTGGGCTGTCTTCGAAAATCACACGAGGCTTCAGACGGCTAACATGCACCCATGGGTTGACGCGATATTAAGTTCCTTCCACCTTCAAACGCACGCGATGGTCGTTCGCCTTCTCTTCAATTCCGAAGGGACCATGCCAATGATGGGCAAGCTTTTTAGCCAGACCCGGCTTGACACGCGCGAGGTAGAGCCATACGGCATCTCCGACATCGAACCCAGCCTTGGCCTTGTCCGGCAGTCTCTCCCAGTCGTCGGTCTGGCGCTCAGCACTGGCGCTTTGCTTCGGCTTGTAGATCGCGAGCCCAGGCCAATGCGTATTGGTACTCGCGCTGGATCTTGATTCGCCATGCGTAGGCGCGCATGCGATCTCCAGAGCGTTTACGAGGCGCTTGAGCGATCATTGCCGAGACGGTCGACTTGGCGTCCCAGCCATGCGCGAGGAAGAACGGCGTGTCCTTTCGTGTTGCGTCGACTGACGTATCAATTGCAAACATTAATCGGCACACGACGTCTTCCCAATCGTCTTGACCTGGTCGTGACACGTAGGACTTGATGCTGCGTACGACGGTCTGGACGGAACGTTCCTGCTGGCCGTTGGCCTGGGGCCTGTAAGCCAGCGTGGCTCGCTGCTGGCTCCCCATCATGGCGCGGAACTGAGCAAACACCTCGCTCATGAAGACAAGATCTTGATCGTGCCGAATGATGGAGCTGGCTCCGAATCGTTGAAACACAACTTTGTCGTACGCCTTGGCGACAGCGGGTGCACTTGTATCTGACATCGGCTTACACATAACGAAGCCTGTGAACATGCACTGAAATAGAAGCAGAGCTGTCGATCCTTGTTCAGAAGCTGGGAGCGGCAGGACGAAGTCCATCGAGACAACATGGAAGGGATATTCCGGTTGTATATTTCCTGGCGATGGCCCTGGGTTTCGAGGTAGACCTTTGCCAGTGCTGCAGTCGGTGCAGCCGGCACAGAATCGCACGACGTCGCGGTACATGCCGGTCCAGTAGTAGTCTGCACGCACTCGCTCGTACGTCCTCGTAATCCCCTGGTGGCCTCCTTGAAACTCGACGTGGCAATGATGCAGCACGTCTTTTCGTAGGCTGGCCGGGACCACGAGCTGCGCTGGCCTCTCACGTGCACCAAGTCGATGGTTTACGTAGCGTAGCACGTCTTGCTCGTCGAGCACGAACTGATCGATAACCTTGGCGAGCTCGATGACGTCGTCGCGCGCGAGCGAACTGGTATCGCCGGTCAGCAGCGCCTTCAACTTGCGCGTGCTTTCGTCCGCGTTCTGATCTACACGGATGCGCTGCCACCGAGCGGCGATGGCGTCATCAATGGTGGAGTCTGGCCGAGTCGCCGGGTCGCGCGGAATCGCATCGGCCCGGTAGCCGTCGTCATCGCGTTCGGCATCTTGAGAGCTGGCGTCGCCGTCGAGCACAGTGTCACTGGCAGCAGCGGAGTCCGCAATGCTCGCAGACTCGCGCGCCCTTAGGCTCGATCCAGTCGCGGCAGTGCGGCAGCTAGCACTCGCGCTGCGAACGGACGTATCACGGTCGACAGGTTCCGCCGCATCCGGAACGTCGTCTGCGAGCGCGGCTGGCGCGAGCACGCGAGCTTCGTCAGGCTGCGCCCTTTGATCGGCGCGGCCGGGGCTCGAGCGCCTTGAATGCGCGAGAGCGGCAGCGACACGCCGTCGACGTGGCGATCCTTGGCGCCGTCTATCGCGTCGTGGGGCGCGGGAACGACGGGAGCGCGAACAGTCGCAGCGGGGCGCGTACGGGCAAGGCGGCGGCAGCAGGAGCCGCAGAAAGCGCGTCGGCGGCTTGGAACTGCCTCGCGGAACGACGAGCTTGCGCGCGCGTCAGCGGCGACGCGACGGCGCGCCCGAGATCGCGCAGCGCACCATTGGCGGCAGCACGAGCCGTGGGTGGCGAGGCTTCAGCATCGAGGACCGACGGAGGCACGGAGGCGCGAACCGACGTGCGATCTTCGGCGACGCGGACGGCGGTGGCTTCATCGCGCGGGGACGTCGCGTCGAGTCAGTCGGTGGCAGTGTTGGTGCCGCCACGTCGCCCACTGTACCCGTTGGGTGCACTTCACCAGTTGTGGGTGAGAATGCTACCGTGTCGCAGGAATCATGGGTAGAAACGTTGCGCTCGCTGGATACACGTGCAGAAACTGGGCCGTTAGACTCGTTCCACTGGGTTCTTTGATCACTTTGTGCAGGGAACGGTGCTGAGAAACTTGAACTAGGGGCCTGTCGACCGAAAAATCGAACATCTGACCCGGTCGGTCGCCTTCGTAGTTGATCCAGCATCGGAATTCCAACGGCAGGTGCCGTATCTTGTTGGTCGGACGGTCGAGTACTTCTGGGTCTCTTCGAGAACTCGGGAGATTCGGCGACACAGAATCTTGGCTCGGGCTTGAATCTTGGCAACTTGAGCTTGGGGACTGGCGACCCGAAAATCGAACATCAAGGCTGGTCGGCCGACTTGGCGCTTGGTTCAGTATCGGGGTCGCAAAGGCGCGCACCACATCTTCACGACTGGTCGGTCGGGGTACTTCTGGGTTGTCTGGAGACCCCGAGAGATTCTGCGACACAGAGCCTTGGCTCGGGGTCGAATCTTGGGAACTTGGACCTGGGGGTTGTCGATCCAATAATCGAACATCAGGGCCGGTCGGTCGACTTGATCGACTTCCGTTCAGCGCTTCCAGACCCGAAGGTGACCGGAGTTCTAGGCCGGGCGGTCGGTCAACTGCCTGCTGGGACAGTTGACCCTGTAGATTCACAGATACTTGACCATGGCTCGGGCTCGAATCTTCCGGAGTTCGACGAGCGGCCGACGTGCGCGCGGAACCGGGTTTCTCACTGCCACTGGCAACCCTGCGCACCGTTTTTACACTTAAATCGCCAGACACTTGACCCCGCTGACCTTGATTCCTTAAAGTTCGCAGGCTTGCCGTGTCGCGAGCCCCGCCAGTAGAACGACTGCTGAGAACTCCTTGGAACAGGGAGCTCGGCAGGCGGGGGCCTGAGTGGCTTAGCCCCCGCCTGCCGAGATCCAGCTGTAGTTGAACCACTGCGCCGGCGCCGCGCGCGCGTTTCGGCGACCATGACCACTGCCGCGTTGGCCGGCAGCGGGCCCGCCTCCCTCGCGCAGCCGTCTGCTCGCGTGAGTCTCCAACGCGTTCTGACAAGTCTTGACACCGCTTCTCCGCTTCGTCTTGAGCCGTCTCACCGCGATCTTCTGCTCGTGTCGTTGCCGCGGCGCGCACGAGGCGCTCGGGCAGTCTGCTCAGCTGACGAAGCTGATCGAGCGTGTCGCCGTCCACCATGTCGCGCGTCTCTCCGGAGCGAAGGGCTAATCCCGCCAGGTAATCGGCCGCGGCATTGTACTCACGCACGACGTGGATGAGCTCGACTGACTCATACTGTGCTCGTAGCTCTTGGAACTTAGCGAGCACGAGTGCCAGGTGTGGTTGATTGCAACCGACCACGCCCTGGCACTGCTGCACCACAATCCGCGAGTCGCCAACAACGACAAGGCGCTTGACTGGGTCCTCTGGTCGCCAGGCCTTGACGAACTCGAGTCCTTGCAGCAAGCCGGCATACTCGGCGACGTTGACGGTGATGCCTGAGCCAGCCAGGTGTATCGACCTCGCGTACACTGGCAGCCAGCCAGGTAGCTCCCAGATCACGAAGCTCGCGCTTCCGCTGTCGGTCTTACGCTTAGCGGCTCCATCAAAACTCAACATCAGACCTGCGTACTCAGCATCCAGCATCTCCATGCTCACTAGAGCTGGCTTCACGCGCATAGCCTTCGCAGGCACCAGCTCGGATGCGACTTGGTCCAGCACTTCGCGCGGCGTGATGCTCGCTGCCACCAGCGCAGCCAGCCCGTCTTCGTCGCGTTCGACACGACGGACCTCCATGGTCCACGGAGACAGCAGAGCGTGCAACGTTCGCCCTTGGACCGACTTCGACGTCAGCACCCACTTCAATGTCGAGTAGCGCGTGTACACAACCAGTTCTTGGCCAGCGACTACGTGTAATACACGTTGAGAACTCTGAGCAGAGCCAGAATTTCTTTCTCCGCCAGGTGATAGTTGAGCTCTGCATCGTGCAAAGTTCGTCCAGTGAATCGAACAGGTACGATAATTCCA
>JAADVR010000958.1:0-11937 GCA_023335855.1 Pythium scleroteichum
TGGCTGGCGCTACCCACTCGGCTACTGGAACTCGTTTGGCGCGAGCTTCTACGGCGGCGGCTGCGGACTCGGCTTTGCTGGTGGCGGCTTTTACTACTGCTGAATGCGCACGTGAGACCAAGTGGATCTGCGACGTGTGAGACGATCCACCACTCAAATGACAAAGCGCTTTGGCTTTTTTTTTCTTCTCGATCTTCTATCTTTGGCCCCTTGACTCGCTCATCTCTCCACCTCACAATGCTCTCGCTCAGTTGGCTCGGGTCTCGGCGACTTATTCCTCAAGATACCGAGGGATGCGTCTCGGCCACGTATGAGGTCATGTACCCATTTTTACATCCCTCTGCAAACGGGTCGGGTCAGCATCCCCGGCTCTCTTTCCCAACCCGTGAGTTCCCAATCCCTCTATTCTTGGCAGCTTTGTCGAAACCCATTATACGGATGAACCCGGGTCGATGGATCCACAAACCCGCATGAAGTCACTCTTCTGAGGTCCTGAAGAGCTCCAGTCCGTTATCTTCAGGCCTGCGCGGCACTCTCCAAGCTGACTCGATCCCCCCTGTCATCTCTCTCTCTCTCTCTGCGCACCATGGCCGAGGCCGAGCTCAACGCGCTCAAGAAGCTCGAGAGCAACAAGAGCTGCGCCAACTGCGACGCGTACAACAAGTTTGGCCACGGCAACGTCTGCGAAAAGTTCAAGACCTTTGTCTGCTCCAACTGCAAGTCGGCCCACCAGAGCTTCAGCCAGCGCGTCAAGAGCGTGACCATGTCCAACTGGACCAAGGAAGATGTCGACGCACTGAAAGAAGAGAACGGCGGCGGCAACGCCGTGGCCAAGCGCGTTTGGCTGGGCCACTGGGACGAGTCGCGACTGCGCAAGCCCACCGACGGCGACCATGTCGACGTCTACAAGCGCTTCATCGACAAGGTCTACAACGACCGCGCGTTCTACGACGACGACGTGGCGGCCAACCCATCTGCAGGGGTCAGCAGCAGCCGGCGAGCGAATGGAAGCAGCAGTGGAACTAGCAGCCGCCGCGCCACATCCTCGACGACACAGGCCTCGTCGGCAGCCGGTGAGTGCTTGCAAAAATGGATACGGTCTATTCCTGTGCGCTGAGGAGGTTGACGTGTGGGTCTTTGCGGATTGCCATTGCAGCACCCAACTTGCTCGACTTTTCGTCGCCCACCGCAAGCTCGTCGGCGACGTTTGCGCCGACTTTCGATGCGTTTTCGTCGCCGCCGAAGAACCCTGGATCGCCAGACGGATGGGGCGCGTTTGCCAGTGCGCCGGCCACATCGAACGACGGCTTCGGCGCGTTCGCGTCTGCGCCACCAGGGTCGTCCAACACGTCGGCTTCGTTTGATCCGTTTGGCGTGAGTGCGACGCCTGCGCCTGCGCCACCTCAGGCGTCTTTCGATCCGTTTGGCCCAACGGCCTCTGTTCCAGTGGCAGCGCCATCGAGCAGCTTCGATCCTTTCGGCGCGAGTTCCGTGGGTTATTACTCGCAGCCGACGCAGTCTTCCGGCTTTGGCTACGGGGCGCCGGCGCCGATGGCTGCGCCTATGCAGAAGAACTTCAGCGCGTTCGACGCGCTGTCCGGCCCGCCTCCCAACATGGGCATGGGCATGGGCATGGGGATGAACGGCGGCATGCCACGCGGCCCCGGCATGATGCAAGGCGGTATGAGCATGGGCATGAACCCTCAGCACGGCATGATGAACGGCGGATACGGAGCCCCCCAGCAGCACCAGACGATGGGTGGGAACTACATGGGCCAGAACGGCGTGGCATCGCTGCGTCCGCTTGGCGGGTCGCGAGACCCATTCGCAGGGCTCGGGTTGCCGGGCAAGTAGATTCGAGAGGCCTTAGAGACCACTGCATGCATCAATCAATATCAAACCGCCGCGCGACGGCATAGAGGAATGGAAGGTCGTGTTTACAATGGCCACTGTGCTGCGATGACGTCAAACGGGTAGGCATCCACGTCGAACGAAAGGTCAGGCTCGCAGAAATGCGTGCTCTTGAACGTGGTTTGGTCACACACGCGACTCCTATAGAAAGAGACGCGTAGCAGCGGTGGGAGATCGAGTGGACCGTCTTCACCATCGACACGATGAGATCCTTCGAGCCAAGAGGTCACCCAGCGTGGGAGCACCGATACGTTTGTGTTCTCCACGTACAACCGCTGCAACTGCATCGGCGGCAATGCGACTCGGCTGTCTCCGATTCGAGTTGGCAGCTCTTGCACGTGAGACCCAGAGAATCGCAACTTCTTGTATTGCCCAAGCACACGAGCGACTTCGTCCCGTAGAGACGTGATCCGTTTGTCGATCAGCTGAAGTGTGTCGATGGGAACTTGGGCAAAGCTAGACGGAAGCTCGTATAGAGAGGTGTTGATGAAAGCAACGACGCGCCAGTGGTGATGATGTTCACTTGAACCACACCACATATCTCCAATCCGGTCGGGTAAACGAGTGAGATTGCTGCCATAAAGAGCGAAGTACTGGAGTGACAGTGGTAATTCTTCATGCACTAGCCCGTCCGGAAACGTAGTCATGTTCGTAGAAAAGAGGAGAATGTGATGTAGAGACGGATGATGCCTCTGCGATAACGAGGCGTCTTCTCCCCACATGGCCATCGTACTGTTGAACATCTCCAAGGCGATGAACCTCGGGAAGTGTTTGATGAGCGGTGGGATTCCCAACGACGAGCAGTGCGTGAACACGATGGTGGTCAGCGACTCGGGCTCTAGTGGAGCTAGCAGAGCGTCAATATAGGACGTGTTGCAATCGATACCCAAGCGGTAGCAGTTGATTTCCATCACGCCGCATGGGGCAGTCTTTCCTTTGTCCAAACGCCACGGGAGCAGCGCTACCTTGCACCCTGGGGCTGAAAAGTGAATGCGCTGGGCGTGAATGTGCACCGCGAGGACGCCAAAACCCCAAAGGAACATAGTCGCGTTGAATATTCGGTACGACCACCGCATTCGTCGTGCTGTTCGAATCTCGACGACCATTCTCTCGTTCGCCTTGCGCCGACTCATGACCTCTCTTACCTCTGACTCGTGGTGGAGGAGAGTTTTCATCAACTGGACAGTGACGAGAAAGTTAATGTGAGGCACGAGCGCCGTCATGAGATCGACGTAAGACGTCACGAGAACGTAGCGCGACTGAGCGACGGCGTTGTTAGCCCACGCCGCGTTAAAACTAACTGCAGGGGGAAACGCAAGAATACTCCAGTCGAAGGTTAGCATCGTCGGAAGCAGTACGAGGCCCGGAATCGCTTCGGCGTAGATGAGATCGAGAACAAGATCAACGACAACTTGCGAGAGCCGTTTGGTTCCTCGTATGTTGGCCCTAGTACAACATGCTGTGAGCCCAGGTAGCGACCCGTTCAAGAAAATGACTGCGACGAAGATATTGTTCACTGGCTTGCTCGGCACGAAGCGACTGAGCTGGTACGCTTGATATGTTTGTGTGAAAATCTCCGCCGTCTTGATCAAGTCAAAGAACTGGTAGAAGAAAGGTCCATTCAGGCCGACGAGGCCGTCTACACCGAAAACTCGATCCAACTGAGCTGCCAACAACCTGAGTAGAAGCCTCGTTCTTTGAATGTACCCTGTTGTATTGATTGGCCTCGCGCCAGGATTGACCATCGCGAGACCTGGGCCTCTAGGGACGGTGTTCGACCGACTGGGATGCTGCGGAGCCATTATCGTGTGCTTGAACATGAATGCTTTAACGCGAGCGGAGTGCGCGACAACGCTCCCATTGCACTCAAGTGTAAGAGAGCGATCACCGCCATACTCCAACCTGTAGCAAGCAGGACTCCACGGGGAATCTGCACCATAGTCACGGCAGCGTACGCTCGTGGGTCTGCCAAGCTGATGTGCACAATAGCTGTCAGCAGACGTGCAAGTCCGACAGAGAAGTGCACGCTAACGATGCATATCCACGCCAGCGTAAACCCTCGTTTCGACAAGAATTTGTGGACCGACCGGGATGTCAAGTTCAATAGTGATGCCAAAGAACCGCTTCTTCGCCAAGTAGATGCGTGTCTGGCGCTGCTCCGGTGAACAGACATGATTTGTGCTTGAAGATTGAGCACCATACCCGAAACGATTGTAGCGGCCGCTCTGAAGAGAAAACGTATTATTAGTTGGAGCGACCCTGGCTCTTCGATTTGTCGTGTTGTGAAGCCAAGTTTATTTCAAATGCAGAATATGCTGGGGCCAGTGAGGTTCTGCATGTGCACAGGTTATGATAAGTGAAACGAGTAACACGCCGGATTGTGAGCTTTATCAATCGACGTTTCCGTCGTTTCCATCCGCTTCGGTACGCTTTCTCGACTCCCGTCGGTCTGACAGCAAAGGCAATCGAGTCACAGGACTTCTGAGTCCACTCGACCGCTCAGTACTCAGGAAGCTTATTATCACGCATTGCCCAGCATTGGAACTTCCACCGATGCTTGGCGAGTTTCAAGACTTGACTGGTCTTGATCTCTACAACTCAACGCTACTCCACTGGCCGAAAGAGCCTGCTGCAACATCTAAAACGCTTTGTTCGCTGGTTAATTTCAACCCAAACAGTGGCCAGACAGTGTCGCGAGAAGCCCACGGGACCTTCTCGCGCGTCGTAAAAGCAACAAAGTCGCTTGCAAACCAGTTGAAATTAACCCTTTGTTCGCTGGTTAATTTCAACTGGTTTGCAAGCGACTTTGTTGCTTTTTCCCCCGGTTCGTTGCACGACGACATACCCTAAGGTTCTTCGCGACTTTCGATCGCAAAAGTAACCTCTCGTGCTTACCAGATAATCTCGGAGCACTCTGGTGCACCAGACAATTTGATTTGTTCAGCTTGCAGTTCACTCAAGTCGACTGTCTGTCCTCCGCCTTTGGGATGTTGAAGACACGTAAGTTGAGACTCGTCAGTAACAAACTCGAGTCCATCGACGACAACCTGCTGGCCACGAAGAAGTTGGCAGTACTTCGACTTTCCGGAAACCCACTTATGTTTGGCCGGAATATATTGGCGAAACGTCAGAGTTGATACAAGTTCTTGCAGAACATACCAAAGCCACACGTGTATCTGAGCAAATCAAGACATGGTGGGAATATCGAGAGCGGGGACTGGTTACGCATCATACATTTTCGATGTTTGGAAGTCCAGTTTGCACGAACTTGAAGAGCTTGAACGTGTGCTACGTGGACCACGGCAATGCGAATGGTAGCTACCGATGGGATCGAGCCTCAACGCACTCTCGATATGTAAACAAGAATCTGACACAACATCGTTCACACCGGCCCTGTCGAGTTGTCGTTCATATTTATGCTTACATTGCTCGTCATTTCATGTTCGGTTTGCTCTATTCGCTTGCATCATCCACGAACACAATTGCAGAGGTCGAGTGTCGAGGATTTTGGGATGATCGTTTGCTGCCGTTGACGCTGGGGCTGCTGGGAGCAAGCTGATACCCGACGAGTCTTCCTTTGACGCGTGGTCCTGTCGTGATGTACAGAAAGACGAGTGCGCCGGCAAAGAGAAGAAAGCTCATCCTCACACCAACTGGAACACCTTCTCCCACACGCTCCGCGAAATAGTCCGACTCAATCGAGAAAGTCTGCCTTTTTTCGAGCAATTGTAAAACTAAGAACACGCCAACAATCCAGGAAACTTCACTGGCGCTGTTCCCTGTCGTAATGTTACGATTCACCAGATCTTGATCCACAGCAGCCGCACGAGTTGTTGGTGCAAGTGGCTCACCAAAGACAACTCTCTTTTCCGCCTCCTCAATTCCGAGTTGCTGCAACAAACCGGCGACTTCACACAAATTGAAGCAAGCACTGTTCACCGATTTGCCGTCCTCATAATGCAAATTCCACTCCGCCAGCGTGGTTGCAGAAATCGCGCAGAGTTGTTCAGCAGCAGTCCGCACTTGAGCTAGCGAAGGAAGTGGCAAATCCAAAAGCACCACTTGTTTGTTTTCGTCCTTGGTGTCTTGCTGCAGCCGAGTAAGTACATCGTTCGCAAAGCGTGCGATAACCATGAATTTACCACTCGCGAAAAACGGGCTGACTGGTTTGGGCTGAGAGACACTGTTGAGCAGACAGAAACTGCCTTGTGGACAGTCTTTGTTTGTGAGCTTGATAAATTCAGAAAAATTGGCAACGCATGCCTTCGCATCGCCTGTGCCATCAAACTCCACGCCTGACGCTGAAGCCCCTACGACTGGGAGTGTTTGCTTCACGCCACGAGGCAGGCAGGGATGTGACACTTTCGTCGGCTTTTTCTCCGCATCGTTTGTCTCTTGAAGCCGTTGCTGTTCTTGCTTGAACAGTTGCCGGGCAATCGCGAGATGAAGACGATCCTGGACAAAGTCCAATTGCTCAAAAATGTAGAAATCGGTCGTATTGAGCGATCGCGATAGCTGCTTGCGTCGGATCCCCCGACGCCAGCGCTCCTGCTGGTCGAACGCCACTAGCAGCGACTCGTCATGGAGAGACAATACGCCTGAGAGTTCCACTGATCCAGGTGCGAGCGTCTGCGCGATCCGGCCATCGAGGAAGTTGACACCGAGCATTTGGTAGTATCCTTTCGCGCGCGAGTCGATGACGCGCATGTCTTCGCGCGAGAATAAGAACGGGAACTGCGCATCTTCGATGGACGCTTGAAGGATATCTCGCAGCAGTGCATCCAGACGCTCGTCTCCGAGGTGGCGCTGTAGCTCGCCGGCGACCAGCAAATGCGTGTGGCAGTGACGAGGCTGCACGAGAAGCGGCTTGGGTTGTGCATTGAGGTAGTCCGCGATGCTCATGAAGCCAGGTCGAAGGTGCTGGTACGCTTGGGACGGCGCGAGTTCGCCCAGGCCAGGCACGACTGCTGGGAACCGGTCGAGCACGATTACCTCCGCATCGTCGTCAAAGCCCTGGACGAGCAGGAAGCGATTGCGCTTAAGCGAAGCGTCAATGAAGATGCTGCAGCTCGGCCGCACGGCGCCCGCAAGCGCAGGGTCTTCGGTCTCCGGCACCCGTGGAACCAGATCGTCACCGTGCGCTACCTGTGCGAACGTTTGTAGAAGCACCAACGCCACCAGCCAAGTCGAGAAGCCCGCCGATCGGCAGCGCGTGCGTCGAGCTATGGGCTGGTGACGCCCTCCTTCCCTACAAACCCCGTCTTCGCCCCCAAATACGCACATTTCGAGGCAAAGTTTCCCCTCCGGCTCCATGTTTCCCTCGAAAGTCTCGCGTCACTCTGGGCATAGGAACCCCCTCTGCCCCCTTTTTCGTCTGCCGGTTTGTAACTTTTCGTTGCTGACAGTGGTGAGGTATAGTCCGGATACTGAAGTGCACAGTATACGGCACGAAGGGTCCCTCTATTCGGGGTACCCACACCCGCATGGCCGAAAGTGAGCTCCTCAACCCCTACGGCCCCACCACGTACGACGGGCGATGGTGTCGCTGTCGCTGTCCATGGGCCACGCCTCGGGCTCGTCCTTCCTGCTCCACGCATGCATCCTGCTGCTGCTTCTCATCGTGAGCCTTGTGCAGCTCACGTTCTTCGCGTTCCTGCCCGACGTCGAGCTCCATCCCAACTTTTGCAACGCCACGATCGCATCGCGCACACTTGCGGCCGCCACGAGCGAGGAGCTGCAGACGCCCGTGCATCTGCTTTACCGGTCGCTCTACCTGTCGCCCAAGGAGATCGCCACGCGAGAGAAGGAGGAGAAGGAGCAGCTCGAGAAAGAGCGCATGCTCGCGATCCTCGCGGCCGATAAAAAGACACCAAAGATTCGCAGCGACAAGAAGCGAGGAGACGCCGCCAAGGACGCCCGCGATGCAGCGAATGGCAAGCGAGAAAAGAAGATCGAGAAAGGTTTTTTTCTGCAGTCCATGGGCCAGGGCCATGAACCGCTCAACACGAGCTCGACCTATTGTATCAATCTGATCACTCCGACCGACAGCCCCGGCGTGCTCCAGGATTTCGAGCTGTACCTGAACGCACTACCATCAGCTCGTCCTGTGAATGCGTATGAAGGCGAAGTCATCCTGCCGCCGTCCGTGATCGACCTCTACTTGGAACGCCATCCGATCGATAAGAAGTATTACAGCCGCTTTCAGCATCCGCGCGACAAGACGATCTGGATGATGCAAAACACGGAATTCTTCGACCGCCACGAACTGACGAACCCGGAAGTCGGTGTCATGATCGTGAAGAATCGGATCGGGCTCAAGAAAGTGCTCGAATACCGTCATCGCCACAAAATGGGTTACTCGGTGCTGTATACGAAACATACGAGCCACGACGTTTTCAAGCCCGAAATCGAGCGCGACTGGACGTCATTCTTGCATCTCGCTGGTTGGAGCCCGTTCAAGAACACGCGCGTAATCGTTCAGGCATGGTCAGAGCATCCCGAATGGCCGACGCTCGTACTACGGGTAATCAAAGCCGACATTTGCAAGTGGATCGACGATACCTACGGCTCGGCTGACGATTGGCGGCTCAGTAATGTTGACTACAAATGCGGTCCGGAACCTCTGGACATGAAGAACAACCTGCAGAACAGAATCGGCATCCATCTCTGTCCGAGCGAGACCGAGGGGTTCGGTCATTATATCAACGAAGCCCGCAGCGCTGGAGCATTGATTCTTACGACCAACGTTTCACCTATGAACGAGCTCGTCGACGAGAAGAGCGGCGTGCTGGTCGGGCGCGCACAGGAGTGGTGGTGGCAAACGAAAGGCGACTTATTTATGCCGATGGCCCACGTCGAGGTCGCAGATATTGAACAAGGCATTGAGCGCATTCTGCTGATGACGATCGAGGAGCGACGTCGTATGGGTCGACGAGCACGCGCCAAGTATCTAGAAGATCGCACGTACTTCCTCAACGCCATGGCGGCCATCGAGGAAAGTCTGTGTCAGGACGAAATCCGGATCGACAAATTGCAGCCATACCTGTACTAGACGTTGGCGATTGGATTCCTCACACACCACAATAGAGCCTTTTTTCTGTATCCCTCACGCGTGAAGTGCTAACAAATATAACTCTTCATCGTTATCAGTGCGATCTACATGTCCTAGTAAGTAGTTGTAATTCGAGTGTCAAATATAT
The DNA here is from genome assembly GCA_023335855.1 of Pythium scleroteichum. Classification (NCBI taxonomy): domain Eukaryota; phylum Oomycota; class Peronosporomycetes; order Pythiales; family Pythiaceae; genus Pythium; species Pythium scleroteichum. The sequence continues at coordinate 9,111 of JAADVR010000958.1, forward strand.
ACGCGGCGGGCCGAGTTTCTACGTTGCTGGCTACACGTCCATCGAGTTTCTCGGGTGTTGCTCTTGCGCGTGCTGCCTTCGCTGTTGGAATCGGACTCGGACGACCGCACGGAAGACCTCGACGGCGGCCTTGGACGTCGTGACGGCGACCATCGGGTTCTCCGACTGCATGCGGATGAGGTTCGGCGCGATGACGATCGCGAGTTGATCCACGCCCATGTGGTTCTCCGATTGGTACTCGGCGACCTCAGCGAGCAGGTCGGCGAGCCAGAGCATGATGCTGAGCTCGAGAGAGCCGAGCATGCGTTCGACCTGCTCGGCTGGGTTGTCCATGCGGCAAAGCTTCTCCATTTGGTCACAGGGGATCTCGTGGAAGATGGGCACGGGCAACTCACGGAACCAGACCTTGAGCAGGTCGGCGAGAACGCGCACGTCGGTCGTGGCGCCGCAGAACGTGCCATGGTTGATCTCGCGCATGGCCCGGTCGCGGTGGTCTTTGTTCGGCGACTCGCGGAAGATGTGCGGCACCAGAAAGCCTCTCTTGGCGAAGAACTGCTGCTGCAGCATCACGAGCACGGCCGGGATGCGGTCGTTGTATCCGGGCACGGTCACGCGTGGCACCTGGCGAAAGTGGAGCCGGAACTGTTGGTTGAACAGCATGGGCTCGGTCACCTGCTGCTTGGTGTTCTCCTTGGCGCCGTTGCTGCTCCAGGCGCGGCTGCGCTTGGCCTTGGGCTTGCCAGGCGGCGCCGGCGGCGTCAGCGGAGACCCGAGCGGCGAGCCCTGCGCCGCCAGGTACTCCATGAAGTTGTCCGGAACGCCTTCGAAGCGAGCCTCGGCGTAGTTGTACCGGATGTGGACGTCGTGGCGCAGGCCGAAGGGCGCGCTGATCTCGCAGCCGACCGGTCCGACCGGGTCGTCGCACGAGGAGGATGGGGAGGCGGGAGAGCGCCCGCCGAGCTTGGATTCAGGGGGGGAAGGCCCACTCGGGCGGCGGATGTTGAGGCAGGAGCTCATGGAGACTTGAGGTTCCGAGTGTCCGACTTGGTTCTGGGATCGGAAATCCAGAGATTCTGAGTGATCCGAATTACACCAACGGCGAGATTGAACGTGTGGTCGGCGGGTCAAAGAGGAGGAGGGGAGAACCGTTTTGCCGTTGTCTTGCGAAGGGAAGACCTCTTGCGATCGGGATCGGATCACAGCGATGCGCGAGTGACGTGGAGCGACGCGAGCGCGATGACGGATGTGGATCAACACACGCGAGTCGGTGGCGCACGCACCAAGCAATCGGCACGCGTCCGTGAGATGGACAGTGCGGGAACGATCGCGGGCTGGCCTTGTCGACACCGTTCTTGCGTGTCGTGGGGCAGACGCAAGCGGAGTAGAACACTCTGGACGCAGATCGGCGACCGCTGGACAGATCGATCTCCGCTCAGAGCAGGATATCCGCGCGGGCAGTGGGACAAATTCGATCCCGTCGGCGTCAACGGCGGTCACGTCTGGCAGCTGCGACGGCTTTCCAAAAGTGTTCTGGTGAACGTCGAGCAGAGGTCCACTTCAACCTCGGCCAGATCCAGCGTTGGGCAGCCGCGTCGCACCGCTCCAGCTGTTTTGGTGCCGACGCCGAGAACGGTTCTGCGCGAGACGCGTCGATGGAAGATGAAAGCGGCGGTTGTTGTTGTCCAGTCGACTGGCCAGGGCGTCGTCCCTGCCAGTCAGTTGGTGCCTTTTTTGTTCCAGCCTCGGGCGTAAAAAAAAAAAGAGTCGAACACGCTGCGTGTGCTCGTGTAGAGCGTGAATGGAGAGGGGAGATCGTTCTCCGCCACGCGAGCCTTTACTCTGGCGGCTGCGCGCACCGTGGGTGCTCACCGCCACTTCCTTTGACACGCGCTTCAGGGCTTCCGTCGTTTGCTGCGCACGCACGGAAGGCGCGCGCCAGTTTCGAAACGTCCGCGTACGCACCCGCGTTTTTGCTCCGGCGCGACCCTTCGGCTGAAGTGTTCCTGTCGCGGGCTGGATTCTTCCACGGTTTCTTCCACCGATCCCGAGACAAACGCCGAGTTGGTGGACTCGCGGGAATCGCCCATGGTCGCTCTGCCGACTTATTCCGCCCAACAACATGGTAACTCAACGGCGTCGCGCACGCTTGTGTTTAGACTCAAGAACATTCACGCTCCGCGTGCCGACTCTCGCCCAATTTTGGTTCTCCGCCGGGTCACGTTTTGCTCTGCGTTCTCGCGTTTTCTTCTGTCGTTTGCAGAGTCCCACAGAACCTCTCATTTTCTATGCACATCTCATACATTTCGACAGGGGACACTCATGGGTACACTTAGCGTTGTGGGCCTCTCTAACACTGGAGTGAGTTCTGCAGCAGAGCAGTTCTGCATCGGCCACTGAGCAGCAAGGCGGAGGCGGTCGCTGCAGCAGCTGCCGCGGAACACTCCGCGACGGCGCTGCCTCGTCCTGGTCCTTGAAGGCCGTCAAATGCTCTTGGTGCTGCTGACTCGAACACGGCGAGACCCAGCGCCGCGTCTATGCGACCAAACAGGATCCGCCCAGCAGCTCACAGTCTCCGATCGCAGTGTCTCCTGTCATTTTCTCCCATCACGGAACGAGCTACCAAGACGTTCCAAGGGTAAATGCCCACACGTCGCAGTTTTTCTCATTACCATATTCAGTATGCATGCTCACACGTCGCAGATCCACTTGGTCTCACGTGCGCATTCAGCAGTAGTAAAAGCCGCCACCAGCAAAGCCGAGTCCGCAGCCGCCGCCGTAGAAGCTCGCGCCAAACGAGTTCCAGTAGCCGAGTGGGTAGCGCCAGCCA
>JAADVR010000959.1:0-11934 GCA_023335855.1 Pythium scleroteichum
CGCGGCCAACTTCGCCTTCGCCTTTCCTTTGGTTGGCTTCGTCGGCATGTTGCCGTTGTCCGGTTTGCGCAGACAAACCGCGCGCGATCTTCTGCCAAGGGAAACCAACGCACCTCTACAAAGTATGACACCCTAAGCAATCGTTACTATCGTTTTAAAGAGGATGCGCAGAAATCGGCTCCGCCAAAAGATTTGTTCAAGGAAAATGACGTTCGAGGCTCATTCCTCGGTCCGATTTCTTGTGAAGGAATCAGGCAAAAGATTTGTCAAGAAATCCGAATACCTGAAACCCCCTATTAGCAGCAGTTGGAAGTCTCACAGGGAGATAACACTTAAAACCGCCCTTATCTAATCGTATCGTAATACGATTGGATAATAGCATTTCTTCTCTATTATGATAGCCTCTATAATGGGTTGTCTTGTCAAACATGATGCTCATCATGTGATTTGGGGGGATTTTCTGGCGTTCAGTTCAAATTGTCAATTGGGCGTCCTCGTCCGACGAGGCTCGTCCACAACTTCCAGCTCACGACGTCAAGCCGCGGCGCGAATGGGATTCAAGTGCTCCCGTATCGCTGTCTCGGCGGCCACCACTCGCGTCAATGTGCGTCCACCGCCTACCCATCATGTGGACTGCCACGAATACTCGATGACGGTCGCTAGCCGCTTCTATTTCTCGCCACTCTATCGGATCCTTTATGTTCTCACGGTGGTGGCAAGCGTTCTCTGCGTCGTTTGGGTGAGATTCAAAAACCGTGTTGTTCTTGGCTCTCTACCTGACAGTACTATCGCGTTTTCTATGTAGACTGGTTGGAACAATTGGAGAATGTACGGGATCGACGGCGATATGGCCCTCAAGCATACTAATCGTCCTGAACTGTCTACCAGCCCTTCCTCTATTGTTTTTATTTCTCTGGAAATTGGCGTCAGCGCCCTTCTAGTGTTTGAAGTGCTGCTACGAATCGTCGCGTTTCGTCGGGTGTGTTCGCTTGTCTTGCGTCGTGGTGGCTACCTATGCTGAGGCATTTGCTCTAGCGTTTCTGGTCCAAATGGTGTAACGTTTTCGACTTCATCGCTCTTGGTTTGCTTTTACCAGTTGTTTCGTGCCATTATTGGATGCGCATCTAACGCTGCCGTGGTATTTGCTTAGTCATGAGCCTGGTATCCGTCGCCATGTACTTCAACGAAGAAGGTTTTTTAAGTGAACTCGAAGAAATGGCCACGGACGTGTTGCTAGCATTTCGAAATGCCGTCCAGTACATCCGGCTCGCAATCTTTCTCAAGAACAGATCAGAACATATCGGTGGCTCTCAAGTCGCTGAAATCGATTTTGAACACCTCTCAGGCACTGACGAGCGAGATGAAGAGGTGGTAATCCTCATGGCCGAATCGGGGCTGAGAGACGAAGAATCAGACGCGAGCGATGATGAATATAAGGCTGAAGGCGTCATTCCTCCGATCAGTGATAGCGCTTCGTTCGCAGTGTAATGTCAATCAGTATATTGTCTGTTAGTATTCAGAAGAAAAGGAGTTTGACGAGGATAGCCCACACAAGATGAGAAGCTCTACACACAATAAAGGAATTCGAAGAGTAACCACTTCAGTCTGTGCTTGTAAAACCGACGAGTATAATTTTGTACCACTTACGCGATGAAGGCAAGCAACGGCAACATCTTCTCCTTGGACAGGTGCTCGGCGATCACTCCCCAAAGATTGGAAAGAAGGAAGAACAATGACCACGACATGGCTAGGAGCAACGTGACCCAATCTAAACCGTCTAATGGTGCCATGCAAACGAACTAGTACAAAACAAGACCAATTGTCAATGCTCATGAGTGGCACAAAGCATTCCAAAATGTTCAAGTACCGCAGCGGGGATGAAAATCGTCGTCGAGTACCCATAGAGGCACAGAAGATACGACAGCAACATGGGAACGTGGAAAACATACTTTCCCACGAGCCACAAAAGCAATGGAAGGCCGAGTAGATAGATCTCCACGACTGTACCAGCTGAGGCGACGCGGCTGAAGTCGTATGACCATTGGGTGGCGTCACCCGAGAAGTCCCAGTACGACGCCACATTGCTGCACGAGGCTAGGCAAAAAATGAGCGTTGTTGAAAGCCACAGTGGTCCATATGCATCAGGAGCCACTGCAACAAGCTCGGAAAACGATGGATCCTTCTTGAAAGGCAGAACCGCGCGAAGAAGGCGCTGCTGCACATCACTCGTATCAACATCGAAGAACTTGAGACGAAAGAATGTTAGAAAGCACTCATAATCGTAGACCGCCAATGGGTCTATACTCACTGGTTGGTAGTACGTGAGGGTGAAGCAACTGCACAACCCCATTGCCCGATTGGTCTGTTTTGAGTCATTTCCATAGCCAAACTTGCTCCCCATCAAATTGTCTCGGTCTAGTCGTGGTTCACGGTAATCAATATCCCGCCTTTCCATTAGCATGAGAAATCTTACCTTTTGGAGACATCAGGCCAGCTTCCACTCCGTCCATTTCAGCCACGGACACCTCTACAAACGAAGCAGCTGAGTCTTCACCAGGTGAGGAGTCCCATGAATTCCGACATCTGCGCACCGAATTCGAGCCCCACTCCGCGATCCTTCGCACCAATATATAGAAGAGGTGTCAACGAATCGATAGTCGTCGTAGTGACTCCCTTTCCATCGACGTACATTGAGCGCACTCGCCGCCGACTTGACGTCGTCCATTTCGGTCGGTTTGCGATGTTGGGGAGGGAGACCGCAATAATCCAAAAATCCACACTCGCAAAGATTTGGAAAGTAGTAAAATAAGTTATTACGTTGTACTCCTCTTGGCTCCAACTGCCACAATTGGCGCCAACACTAGACAGTCAATTACACGGCACATACATGAACAATCCAGCAGGTTGATGGAGAAACGTCACTGAAAGTTCGCTCGTCGTTGTTTTAGAGGTTGTCAAGACGAACACATTTAATCTAAGTCTCCAGCAGGTGCAGCAGCAACCGGTGCAACGTTGGCCTCAGTCTCATCCACACCATCTTCACCTTCCTCGACGTCTAGAGCTTCCAGAAGAGCGTCGTCCTCTTCGGCAGCATCCTCGGCCTTCTGGATGATGGCCGCAACATCCGCTGCAGTGAGGCGCTTAGCATCATTGTGGACCTCAAGAGTCTTCCTTCCCGCCGAAGTCTCGTTTGCCGTAACAGTGAGTACACCCTTGGAACTGACCGAGAAGGTCACTTCAATCTCGGCCTCACCCTTCGGGAGTGGTGAAATGCCAGCCACACGAAGTTGTGCCAAAAGCGTGTTATCTTTGGCCATTGCGCGCTCGCCTTCGAACACTTGAATGAAAATAGCGTCCTGGTTATCGATGGACGTGGTGAACACCTCAGTCGCAGCTGCAGGAAGGACTGTCTCGCGATGAATCACCTCAGACACACTCCCGTTCGCGAGTGCTACAGAAAGTGTCAGAGGGGTCACAGGCACCTGGTGGTTGGCAACATCGGAGGGGTCAAAGTTCGGCAGTTCACTAATGGCAGCTGCTTCAAGTGTGGCACCATGGGCAACAACTTCGTCGGGCGACATGTGCATGTGAGTCTTCTTTCCGTCGAAGAACTTCTTGACGCTGCTTTGGACGAGCGGGATGCGCGACGAGCCTCCGATGAGAATAACGTGATCAATGTCCGTTTTCTCAATACCTGCACCTTCGAGAACCTTCTCGACCTCCTTGAGCGAGGCTTTGACATCATCGATAATGAGCTCTTCAAAGCGAGGTCGAGATAGCTTTAGGGCAAAATCTTCGCCTTCCATGAGAGAGTCGACTTCGATATTGACCTGAGATTGCGTCGACAACGTTCGCTTGGCCGCCTCGCACGCCACGCGGAGGCGGCTCGAAGCTTTAGCGTTGTCCTTGACGTTCAGTTTCGTCTTGCGTCGGAATGCTTTAACGCAATGCTCGAATACCGCCTTCGTGAAATCCTCTCCACCAAGAGAGTCATTGCCACTCGTGCCCACTATCTCGAACAGTCCCTTGTCGACACTGAGGAGCGTCACATCGTGTGTAGCGCCTCCGATGTCAAATACTAGAGCGTACTCAGCGTGCGCATTCTTCGTGTTCTCGTCAAGACCGTAGGCGATTGCAGCAGAAAGTGGCTCGCTCAGATAGGACAAGACTTTCACACCGGCGTTGGTCGCTGCAGCATTGATGAGGTCTTTCTGTTTGTCACCGCCGTGAGCAGGGATGGTGATTACAACATCATCCACTTTCTCGCCCGTGAAGTCTTCCGCGAGATCTTTCAGATTCTTGATGAGAATCGACAGAAACTCAACAGGCGACACTTCGTGATCGGCACCATTACGCGAGGTCTTAGCGACGACACTCCCGTCAGTGCTCTTGGCGACGTTAAATGACCATTCGCTCACGAAGTCACTGGATTCAATCTCTTCGTGGTTCTTGCCGAGAACGCGCTTCAGGTGGAAAATGGTGTTGGCCGCGTGCGAGTGGACTTTGTTGACGGCGGTATCTCCCACAATCACTTCGTCTCCTTCGAAGCACACGTACGCAGGAGTCGTTCGGAAGCCCTGGTCGTTGGCGATGATGTTGACTTTGCCATTGTGCCACACACCGACACAGCCGTGGGTCGAGCCGATGTCAATTCCTGCTACGACCATGCTCGATCAATCGTGAGGGCGCGAAGAAGCTGTTGTAAATGCGGCTCCTCGTGTTGCAGTGGCCCCTGTGTTCGAGTGATTGGTTGGCTGGAGTGGCTGAAGTCGGATCCAACAACAGAGTGGAGCAGAAGGTTTTTACAGCAGAAAAGGTGTAATTACGGAATTTGAAGTGCCTCTGATTGGAAGAAATTCTACAGTGACGTAGCCCGAGAACGAATCACTTGGTTGATGGCTTCACTCATAGACGCCTGCGATCGCTGTTTCATCACTGCCGTGTCAACCCACGCATGCATCTCACCACGAGGGATGGATGATGCAGTCGGCAGGCCCAAATTTTCGAGAACTGGCAGCAAAAAATAAACTGTGCAAGCACCAATCTGGATGAGGTCGTGACTCTCTAGTGCAAGAGGCTTGCTGGCAAAGTGTACGTGACGTCCGTTCACTGTTAGCGGTGACCCGAAGTTCAAACACTCAACGGTGTAGCAGCCTATTTCGTGATCCCAAGCAATAAGCGCGTGGTGGCTTGCAATTGTTTCATCATCTCCGAGATGGCAGTCGATTTCGCCTCCAGGGAGTCCTCTAGTGTTGAACATGCCTCGACTATTGTAAAACTTGTTCCATGTCTTCGACATCCGACCAACAATTGCGTACGGTTTGAGGAAAAAGTATTCGAAGTCAACGCCTTCTAGCTTTGCGTAAGCTCGCACCGACGGGGGCTGCCAAGAAGGGTTGATGCTTCGTCTCGATGCGAGCAGGCAACCAAGCTCATATGCAGGATGCAAAATGCAGTCCTCGAACACTTTCTCCCACACGATCCTCGAATTCTCTGGCTCTTCGTGGCAGCACATGATGTGTCGATCTAACAGATTCTGCGAGACAAAATTACGACTGCATATCTCGCAATTGAAGAACTGGTACCTGCGAAGATCCAAGCTGCACTCTTGGACAACATCCAAAACATCGAGGCGACTGCAATCGTGGAAGATTTCTGTGATATCTTGGGAAGATCCACTCGCCCTTTGTTCGTCACCATGTCCACTCGTCGTGTCGTCTAGGCTCATGAAAACCTCATCATCAGTCCTATCGCGCGCCTGGTTTAGGACGACAACTTTCGGTGCGACACACTTGCGATTTTTGCACGATTGCTTTCGGAGTCCTGGACCACCGTACTTCTTCATATCTTGGCAATGAATACACTTCATGCAGTCACCAGAGGTGCATCCCCTACACTTCCCACACCGCATTACTCGAGATCGAATGGTGCGAAACACACTTCCGGTGTCGGAGAATGTATCGACTTCGTCAGTGTCGTCCGTCATCTCACTCTGCGACAAATACAAATTGTCATCTCCTGAGTGGTTGCTTTCATTCGATTCCGAATCCGAGAATCCGGAAGATCTGGATGCCTTCGCGGAATCGGACTCGTCTTCACTCACTTCTGATGGTGAGGTTGATTCTTCGTCATTATAGATATCGAAGTCTACGTCGGAGTCGTCCAATCCATTTATTTCTTCGACTTCACCATCTCCATCCTCGAGTTGTATAAACTTGCTTCTTCGTTTCTTTCGCGTCAAGCCCCACGTTTTGGGGTGTAGGCATTTTCTACGTTTGCACGATTGCTTCCGCAAACCTGGGCCTCCATACTTCTTCATATCTTGACAGTGCCCACATTTCATGCAATCGTCTGCCAAGCAGCCTAAGCACTCTCCGCATCTACTGATTCGTTTCCGAGAACGCGGTGCTTTGAATCTTCTCTTCTGTGAGCCCTACAGTGGAAGCCAATCAGTCTGTATGCGGCAGTCGAAATGACGCAATACCATACATTTTTAGCAAGTGAAATCACTCCCGAGACGCTCACCATTTTTGCACCAGGCGTAGTTCTTGGAGAGGACTAAGAATTTGAACACCAGCCATCAGTCGAGTGATCAACAAAGTTGGCTCTCACGAATTACCGTTCTAGCAATTGTCGTAGATACCGGTAGTTCAACTTTTGGTTGATATAGTGTTTGCGCTGGATCAGTGGCATCAGGATCTAGCGATAGAGGCCTCAGGACTGTCTCGATGTAGTCAAGGATGCGCTGTTCTCCGTGTGCTGATGTCAATGTGTTGTTCTCGAGTTCTGCGATCCAGTTTGACTGCACCAGAATATCGTCGATCGTTGATACAGTGCACAACGCAAGAGCACCAGCAACAGCAGAGACCAGGGGTTTGTTAAAACTAACACAATTCCAAGCCTTGAACCACAATAACCTGGTAAGCCAGCCCGCATCAGTTAAACCGTCTGATGCACTTACCATCAACCTGCGTCGGGAGGATACGGCCGCAGGATAACTGAAGAGGGCGAGATGGCGTAAGTCCAAGACCACACTCGGCGTCAGCAATAACAGTCGCTGGCGGCACCCAATTGTCAGCAATGCTCGCCATAGATCGGATCGACTCTGAACTTCACTGTTAAGGTGGTGGGAGATGTCGAAAACACACACTTGATGCGCTGTGGTAGCAAACGTAGCGACGTTACCAACGACATCGTCAACTTGGCAGAGTAGGACTCTCGAAATTCCTTTTCCTCCCTGATGAGTGAATGCAAGCTGATCTCCATAATGCTCCGAAGTCGTCCAGGGTTCGACATGAATGCCATGAGCAGAGAGCACCAGCGTCCAGTCTTGGAAAAGAGAGGGGTCGGTAATCACGAGATGATTGTAGCCAACAGAGCGAAGACGCTGCAGCTGGAGCAAGAACGAGGCAACCTATAGACATTGCACTTATCAAATGGTTCTTGAAGAGCATCGCGATTCGTGGATGTCGTACCTCAGTCCGAGCTCCGTCTCCTTGATGGAGGATAATCCCATTCAGTCCCCTCTCGTACAAACGCTCTAGTTCGCAATTCAGGATGCTGTCTCGATGAGCAGGTGTACAAGGCTCGCGGCGTGCTCCTGTGTGCCAATCACTGAATTCTAGACGCTTCAGCGAGGACTTCCATGGAGTGTCCACAGATTCAAATGAATGCTGGAACGGGTTCTCAACCCGACAATCTGCGCAGTTGACTGAACTCTCGATAAAGTATGTGCTGCGAGGATTATACGACCTGCCAATTGGGTTGTTCGATATCATGTCCTATAGTCTAGTGGCATCAAGGCACTCACGTACCGAATAGTGTCAACTTCGTAGTCGGAAAGCGCTCGCTGATGATCGCGCCACAGTTGACGCGAAGCAAGAGTAGCGCATCGATCTTGATATGTTCGATGGCGGTCTTCAAGAACGTACTCAGCAAATGACACTATCTCTCTCGCCAGGAACTCGCACAAAGGATCATTTGCATTGTTCTCTCTGGCTAATGTGGTCATTGCATTTTCCACGTGAGCAATAGAGAGACGTTGTTGATTCGAACCACAAGTTGGTGGTATCTGTGCTTTGAGCGGGGTCGTGGTTGCCCTTGTGTACCCGTTATCACTCTGGTGTCGAGCCTTTGACCTTGCCATGACTTTGCTCCTACATGCTTCAGCCAACTGCAGGAGTAGTTTGTGCCTCTTCACCCGTGTCAATGCGACTGATTCAGCCCGCTCAAGTATTGAAGAGTTGATGTTCACGAATACTTCTTGCCACGATCGTGGGGAATCACTACGAAGGGGGTGACTTGCGAAATCACGGCAGCTCTCAAGCAATGAGTTTGCCTGCAAACTCGTCGATGATCTATACCAAAACACAAGGATTTCGGCGTCACTAAACTTGCCAATAGGGGTGCTTTGGGGTGATTGTTACCGCAAGCATTGTAATGATTTTGTCTGTACCACAATTTATGAGAGGATTGTTGTGGTGCTATGAAGCAAAACTAAAGCAACTTCTGGCACGTACAGTGTATAACGTTCCTCCAAGTGGCTCAGCGCCCCCTTGCTCATATGCGCGAAATTTTCTAGAAAGAATCTTCACTGGATGACCAAGTCCACTTTGATCCACGTCTTTGAGCTCAAAATCAGCGACGAAATAAACAACACCCGCATCACTTACTCTCCTCTCGCCATCGTATGCTCGTTATCAGAGCGCCTCAACCGCTCAGGTGTGGATACGGAGAAGGCAAGGTTGTATGCTTTTTCTAAGGCGTCGTACGCGGACTCGTCGGCGAGGTCGGGGCGGGAGTCAAAAACTCGACCAGTTGGTGGAGATGGAGTCAGCTTCACCTCTGACCGTACACTTTCCATTCCCACACGGATTCTTAATTGTTCAACCTCAACACGGGAATGCCAAATGGCTGCCTGATCGTGTGCATGGCACCAGGAAGCGCCTGAAGTAGTTGAGGCAGTAATGTTGGAGTCACTACTGCAAGTAAACAATACCGTTGGTCTTTGCGGCACCAAAGTCAGGAGATGTTGTACACCGCTCTACTCACATGGGCTTCTCAACGCGGGACGAGGCTTGGACACTCCACTGTCCCCATCGCTCCGAGTTGGCAAGGTGGCTGTTCACCATCGTATCTGCAGTTGCGGTGAGGGAGAAACAACGATGCTGTATTTTATGTAGTCCACATAGTATTAGAATAGAGTAAAGCACATGGAAAGTCTTTTTTTTGTGGGACTAAATTGGATGGATCAAAAGGTGAGAGGAGAGGTTCATTTGGACTGTTCGATGGGTCGTGCAAAGCAGGCAACGCGAAGGGCAAAGGCGAAGCGCGCAGATGAGGCTCCCGCTGAGAGCGGAGAGGATCGTGGCGCAAAAAAATCCAAGGCTGCGTCTGCGCAACCTGACGAAGCGTCGAGGAGTTCTGCTGACGTCATTTCTGCGTTGCTCGGAGGATTGAGTCTCGATGAGTTTCTTCGTGACTACTTCGAGAAGAAACCGTTGCTCGTCCGTTGTAGAGGCGACAAGAAGGTGTGCGAGACAAGATAGATTAGCGACGGCCCAGTGGACTTACTGTGTGGAGTTGTACCAACAGCTATTCCCAGGGGGTCTCTTTTCTCGCGATATATTGCTCGATCTGGTTAGCCGCACCCGATTGGTTCTAGGCAAAGACATGACAGTGTGTCGATACGTGGCTGGTGAACGTGATAACTTCATCCTGTCAAATGGCAAGCAAAGTATTTCCAAGAAACAACTCGGGGGGCTTCTGGATAAAGGCTACAGCTGCCAGTTCTACCAGCCACAGCGATACATTGACAATCTCTTCTCCATCAATTCTGCATTTGAGGAGGCCTTTGGTTGTCTTGCCGGGGCTAGCGCATACTTAACACCTCCTGCGGCTCAAGCTTTAGCTCCACACCATGATGATGTTGAGGTCTTTATCCTTCAAACTCAAGGTCGTAAGACGTGGAAGCTCTACAAGCCACTCGTCGAACTAGCTGGTGAGCATAGCTCTGACTTGTCTATGGAAGACATCGGAGACGTCTGGCAAGAGTTTACACTGGAGGAGGGAGACATGGTAAGTTTCTTTTTGAGGCAAACTGCGTGCCGCGAAACGTATTCACCACACCCGAACGTCCACAGTTGTACTTTCCTCGGGGGGTAATTCATCAAGCATGTACCGAAGCCAAAGTTCTTTCGACCCATGTGACAATATCTGTGTATCAGCACAACTCGTGGGCAAATTTTCTCGAGCTCGTACTTCCTCGGGTTATTCGGCGTGCGTTCGACTCGGACGTCTCTTTTCGCCGGGGTCTCCCTGTTTCGTATCTCAATTCTGTCGGCTCACAGTTCCCTCAAGACAGTAATGAAGCGAAACTTTTCGCAGCCGAGTGCAAGAGTCTTGTGAAGAAACTTGGTGATTGGGTTGACCCTGTTGACTTGCATCAAGCAGCTGACGAAGCCGCACTTGACTACATTGCAAACAGGCTCCCTCCCATACTTGAAACCCAGTCCTCAACCGCCGAGTTTATTTTGGAAGCCCAGGCGAACGTACGCTTCCGTGATCGCTCCCATGTCCGTCTCGTGCTCAGCGACGATCCTGTCCTGAAGGAACCTGTCATCTCTTTGTTCCACTCGGTTCACAATTGCCGTCAACACCATATGGGTGCCTGCTTATGCCTTCGACCGAAGGATGATGAGCGCGACGATGAAGGAAGCCTCACGAATGTGGATAGCGCGAATGACATGGAAAGTGACGGTGAGAGCGATGACGGGATTGAAGGTGTTGACCTCCCACAGCCACAATCCTTGGTCTTCTCCGGATCTTTAGTCCAGCCGCTGATGAAGCTCTACTCTGTTTTCCCTGGTTTCGTGACTGTGCAAGAGCTTGTTGATTTAACAGAAAGCGAGACTGAAGTCCGTGGGATGCTACTTCGCCTTTGGTCCGAGGGACTGTTGGTCGCTTGAAATTCGTTAATGCACAAATGCACTAGTCTTCTGCTCTGATGACAGAAAACACTGTTCAATCCATTCACAGTTCACCTGGAGAATGATAGCACCTGCTTGCTCATCAGGAAGTACCTTGGTATTCTAAACTTCACCCAGTCCTTGACGCCACCAACGAAGATTCCAAGCAGCAGCAAGATGTGCCACTTCGCCTTGGGCTCCGGTGTGGCAACATCACCGCAGGATTGCATGATTACGGGCTCGATCACTGCTCCAATCCCTTCAACGAGACTCTTGTGCAGTAATTCAGCGCAAAGCTGCTCTTGGCCTTATAATTGCGCCACCACATTGGCCACGCAGCAGGCAAGACGTTAACTTAAACTCGACGAGATTTTGTAGGGGCTGGCAGTGCTGAGCATCCAGGCTACGTGCTGGGATTTCGTCATGCTGTCCTGTCTGCGTGGCCTCCCCATAAGTCTATCGCAAAGCCTAGCTCAGAAGAAGCACCCACCACAAAAGCGGCAGGAGCATATTCGAGGGGTGAGCACGACTCGATATGAAACTCTCAAGCTCTGCTTTCGAGAGGTACCCTCAAGACACGTCCGAGCGTCTAGTTCTCTGTGCGTGATGGACTTTAGGCTTCCACGTCGCACATATGCTAAAGGGGGCCACCACCAAGTATGTATACCACAATGTTTTAATGTTCAGATACTAGCGAGCATCACGCTGCGCTTGCTGCTACCGTAAAACACTAGTCAAATGTCGTATTGATGTTCTTCTCCCAAACGATATTACCCTATCCCTAGAAAACCTAATGATCCACCACCTATCAGAAAATTACACTGTGAAATTGTAAACATGATAGGATCTCATCAATTTACAGGTCAACATCGCTGTCGTCGTCAGCAGCAACACCGATATCGTCGCCGAAGGTCTCACTTGACACCGTTTCGGTGCACAACAGTTTTTCAATGTCACTGCCTTCGTC
>JAADVR010000960.1:0-11932 GCA_023335855.1 Pythium scleroteichum
GTGGTCGTGACCTTGCCACTCTTGTCCGTGTCCGACCAAGTCTCAGTCGTGATGGTCTTGTCGCCCTCGACCTTCGTCGTCTTACCGGTCAACACACCCTGCACTTGGCTCTCGAACTCGAGCTGGTTATCGCTCGAGTGAGTCGCATGCTCGGCTAGCTCGTGGCGGTGCTGCTGACGTCGCACAGCCACTCCGGCCGCAGTCACTGCAGTTACCGCACCCAGCGTCTTCGCACTCACATCATCCATTGACCAGTTGAACTGGGTGTGCGTCGTGCGGTGGATCAGGATCTTGTACAACACCAACTTACGCAACACGCTACGCAACGACCACGCATGGAACGACCCTTCCTTCTTGTCACCGTACACTCGCCAGCTCCAGTACGCCCAACCGGCGGTGGCCTGGTTCATCACCTTGATCTGGGCTCGGGCCCACAACTCGAACTCCGCAGAGTCCGCCTTCGTGAACTGGCCCGCATTCGCCAACGTCCACTCACCCAAGAACAGCTTGTTTGCATTCGCACGAGCTGTCCACGTCTTCACCTTCGCCTGGAAATCCGTCAGGATTGTCTTATTCACGAGCTCGTCGGCAGACTCGTTCTCATGGCCCCAGATGAAGTACGTGCGCCACTCCACCCACACATTCCTGAACTTTGGCGCTTCCATAAAGCCTGCCAGAGCATCCACACCAGCGTTGTAGCGGTACGGCATGATCGTCAGCACACAATCGTTGCCGGAGCCACGGACGGCGCGGTACGCGTCCTCATAGTACTGGCGCAGCACCTTCTCGTCAGTATCCGCGGCAGGATCGTTCAGAAGACCGATACCAAGGAAAGCAGGCTCATCCTTGTAGCGATCACCAATGAACTTGGCCAAGTAGATCGTGTTGTCCACATTCTCCTTGTACTTGCTCCAGTATGCCTGGCCGCTCACCGTTGGAGCCGAGTGCTGGTCACCGTTCTGCGAGCCCTTCGCCGCGTGGATGTCCACGAGCACGGCGACGTTGTGCTCAAGGGCCCAGTGTTTCACCAGACGATCCAAGTACTTGATCGCGTTCTTCGCGAACACCGACCACTCCTTCTTACCCGAAGGATCCACAGGATCCGCGCCGGTAATCCAGTACCCGACGGGCACACGCACCGTGTTGAGACCAGTCGAAGCGATAAGAGCGATGTCACGCTCCGTCACGAACGTCTCGTGGTGGTGCTCGAAATCCGACAGACGCTGCTTGCGGTCCTTGCCGTGCGAGGCGGCCTGGTATTCGCCATTCACGTCCGCTGGCAAAGCTCGCCACATCTCAGCCTCTGCAGTCATCCACTTCTCCGCGACGAGCCATCCGCCAAGATTCACACCACGCACCGCGACCTTACCCGAGCGGATCTGGTGCTGCACATGGTCATCGCGCTCCACATGGTGCGACGTCGTCAGCGCCTTCTTGCCGCTGCTCACGACAGCCTTCACACCGCCACTGGAGTGAGTGTGGCTCTCGACCTCGCGCTGGCTATCGCTCACCGTCGACGACGAGGTGACTCCGCCCTCAACAACCACAGCCGAGCCAGCCTTGTTGACCTGCGTCGAGGTCTCCGTCTCGGTGATGATCTCACCCTTAGCATTCGTGTACGTGGTGGTGATCACCGTGGTGATAGTCGTCGTCCCATGTTCGTCCGTGACTGACGAGGTCTCGGTCGTGATGGTCTTGTCACCTTCGACCCTGGTCGTCTTCTCCGTCTCTTCGTTTCCGCGCTGCGAGTGGGCCTCACCAGCGACAACGACAGCCGAGCCGCTGCGGCTCTCGCCACCGGCAACGACGGTCGTGGAGTTGGCCTTGCTGACCTGCGTCGAGGTCTCCGTCTCGGTGATGATCTCGCCCTTGGCGTTCGTGTACATGGTGGTGACTACCGTGGTGACGGTGGTCGTGCCGTTCTCGTCCGTGACCGACGAGGTCTCGGTCGTGATGGTCTTGTCGCCCTCGACCCTGGTCGTCTTCTCGGTCGCGGACTGCTGCTCGACGAGCTCAAACGACACCTTGGTCAGCTCGTCGTCGTGCTCCTCCGTCTTCAGGGCCGCGACAGGCGACGGCGCCTTCTTCTCTTGCTCTTCCGCGCTGTTGGCGGTGCCCATGGTCCTTCGTGCGCGCTCCCCGGTTTAGTGGTCACTCGTGCGCGTCGTGCTTGTCTCTGCGCTCCGGTTGCCTCGTAGTCGGCGGCAAGCGAAGGCTCTTGTCCTCGTCGGCAAACGCTTCCGCTTTGCTCCTTGCAGGCAAATCGAAGTGTCTACGAGCCAAGCTCAAGCGGAGGGGAGGGGGGAGGGGAGCGGAGCGGAGTTCAAAGAAGGGAGGCGAAAGGTGCTTCAATCTCCCCCTTCCGGCCACAGGTTCCTCCCGGCCGCCGTGACCCGCGTTTTTCCCAGCTTGGATCATTTCTGCCGCGCGCTCATTGGCTGCCGCGCCAACGAAAGCGCCGAGAGCGCGCCGGCAGACAAGCCAGTTTTTTTATTCGCCGTTTGTTTCGCTTGGACTGAGGGAGCAAAGGAAAATTGCGAGAACGCATGTCCATTCCACACACCGGTTACGGTTCTGTATGATACACTGAGCTTTTGTATCGACACACCAGTCGGGCAGACAGGCCACCCGAGAGCTGCGCGAAGGGTATCCATCGCGGTTGGATATCGAAGGAAACGCAGCCGCGCCGCGCTGGCCCACGCGGCGATGATTTCCGCTTGTGACGTGGGCCAAGATAGCCCCTTGTTTTATCGAATGCGTGTCATCACGTGGCCTTTTCGTCACTGGCACGGCCAGAATACTAAATCAGTGGGTTACACTCGTGATCTACTGACGGAGGCGTTGCTTCCATACCCCGATTTGCTTAACGGCACTGGCATTATGGTCAGTTACCTGAGCACAAGCCAGCTTCATGTCCAGCTGGGCGTTGGGAATCATGAGACCTGAGTGCTCAACGCGTTTGCGATAGTGTGATGATCAACGGGATCGTTGACGAGGCTCAATGGCTACACGAGGCACAGGACCAGCTCGAGGTGATGAAGCCGAAGTGGGCTTTCTGACCATACGCCCTCAGGCCAGTTTCGACACCACCCTCTCGCTCCATGCTTCCTGCAGGCGGCGTCCCCATCCAACTGCCTACTGCTCGCGCCATAGTCCAGCGTTCACCTGCGACCGTGTCCCGACTGACATGACACGAAACTCAAATCGAAAAGAACCTTCGATTTCGCGGAATCTTTCGTGAAACAAAACCAAAAGCGTTGGTTTTCGCGCGAGCCTGTCGCACTTGCCAAATTTCGCGCCAGCAGCTGAACGCCGTGACTGTCTGCAGTTGCTGGCACCTTCCTCGTGGCAAGAACTCGCGACAGACGATGCGGCTCAACGCCGCCCGGTGCCTCGTCAACGGCTCCACCGGTAGGTACTGGTATGTATGTGCCGAAACGATCTAAACCACCGTTGGCTGGAATAAGACCGGGCTCCTCCCCCTCGTGTACTGTACATTGGCGCTGACTGTGTGTTGCCTTCGTCATGCTCTCCCCCGCACAACTCATTTTTCGCTCGCCGACTCCAGCGATGAGATGCCGTCGTCTCGCCGCGTCCAACTGGAGCTGGCGCCGCCGCCGCGACCACTTCGTTTCAGGTGCGTGCACACCATTTGCGCGTTCTGTGTTTGCAGTGTCTTCGCACGTGAAGATCTGGATGAGTTTTCCGAGGCACATAAAAAGGGACAGGGCTGGGATCGCATTTTACCAGACACTGACGGTACTGGTGTGTTTCCATGTTTCCGTTGGGCTGCTTCAACCTGCCGACAAAAACACGCGCCCAAATGCTCGCGCGTCCCTGACGAATGGCGACGCACCGACCACTGCTCCACGGATCCATTTCCCAAAGACTCGGCGCGTCCACTACCAAGACGAAGGTACACTCCTTTCTCCCATGGCGCTGCCCTTCCTCTTGCCCATGCGCCTCGGCCCCTTTGCGATCGCGGTACTGAGTGTCGGCTGTGTGGCGTATTTGTATCTCTGGAGAGTCGTCACCATGGCCGGAGGGCAGGACGAACAAACGGTGGCGCAGTTGCACGTCGACATCGCGGTCGTCGGCGCAGGACTCGCAGGTGCGTTGGTCGCGCAATCTCTCGAACACGGCCGTGTAGATGACCATGCTCTACGACGTTAGGATTGAGCGCCAGCATCGAAGCAGCGTCACTGAACCCGAGTGGCAAGATTATCGTGATTGAGCGGGAGGCCAAGGTCGGTGGGAACTCGGCGAAAGCTTCGTCCGGCATCAATGCGGCCATCTCGACGGAGGATGCGCCTGTGTTCCAGCAGGACACTATCAAGTCCGGCGGCGGACTCTCTAACGAGCACCTCGTGAATGTTCTAGTCAAGCAGGTTAGTGTCGCCAGTTAATCGCCGGAGCAAGCTCATGGGGACTTACAGATTGCTGTGGATATTGAACTACATAGAGTCCAGATGCCATCGAATTTCTCAAGCAAAGCGACGTTGACTTGTCGGTGCTCAGTCAACTTGGCGGCCATTCCGCCAAGCGTACCCATCGCAACAAGAGTGGCCCAAACGTCGGTTTTGCGACTATCAGCGCATTACAGAAGCGCTTGGCGCAGTTACCCAACATCGAGTTGCTCAGTGGTGCGACCGCACAGAAGTTTTTGCTTGACACGGGAAGCGGCGGTCCGAAGGTTCGAGGTCTACAAGTGAAGAAGTCCGATGGTGAGGTTGTGGACGTCCATAGCTCGGCAGTCATCCTCGCGACCGGTGGATTCTCTGCGAACCGTGATCTATTGAAGCGCTTCGCTCCAGGCCTCGAGAACTTCCCGACGACGAACGGCCCGACTGCACAAGGTGATGGGGTTCTCATGGCTGAGACGCTTGGAGCTGGCCTCGTGCTGATGGACAAGGTGCAGCTCCACCCGACTGGGTTCATCAATCCGAAGGATCGCAACGCCCAGCAAAAGTTTCTCGCGCCCGAGGCTATCCGAGGGTCCGGAGCTTTGCTACTCAACTCGGAGGGCAAACGCTTCACTAACGAGCTCGCGACCCGCGACCTGGTGTCGCAAGCAATCCTGGCCCAGCCCAATAAGTCGGCATTCCTGTGGCTTTTTGAAGGAGCAAAACCCCTTGAATCTTCGCTCGGATTTTACAAGCACATTGGGCTGGTGAAGCAAGTGGGCTCTGTTCAAGAAGCGGCGGAGTACTGTCATTTTGATGCTCCGACTGTACTCCAAGAACTGAACGCCTACGCCGCAGCAGCGTCTGGAGAAAAGGCGGATTCATACGGCAAGCAAGTCTTCCCATTCCCGCTCAACCCTATTGCCAGTGTCGAGTCGCCAGTGGACATCCACGTGATGGAAATCGTCCCGGCGGTTCACTATTGCATGGGCGGAGTCAAGATCAACGAGCAGACTCAAGTGCTTCGCGAAGACGGCACGCCAATTGTGGGAGTGTACGCAGCGGGAGAAGTCTCTGGTGGTCTTCATGGTGCGAACCGACTTGGAGGGAACTCTCTTGCCGAATGCGTCGTCTTCGGTCGGGTTGCTGGCCAGCAGGCATCGCAAGCAGTGCTGCAGTCGCGAGCGTGACTATCACTGCCAGGGTGAATCCGTATCTGAGCTTAGTGTTTTCCATATATTGATATTAGCCAATCAGAATGTTTTGCAGTCAATTACACAGATCTTTTTAACCAATTACTTCTCTGAGGAGGGAGAAAATGCAAAAATTCGAAAATCAGAATCGCGAAATTCTCAAACGGGAGGAGCGCAGGGACCCAAAGAGGGCGAGACGAGAGGCGCGCAACTCCACTTCGGCCGCCAGGCTCGTTCAAGCGTCAGACGAGAGCGTCCCCCAGCCACTTGCACCCGCCGCCATGACCAGCACCGCACCGGAGAACAACCGGCGCACGTTCCGCTTCAAGCCGGCCCACGATGTCCTCCTGCTGCGCGAGATCTCGCGCCAGCGGCCGTGGACGGCTGCGCACGGCGAGACGATGGCATCCTGGGAGTCCATCGGCCAGGCGTTCAACGCGCAGTTGGCGGTCGTGCGTCCGAGCGGACCGGAGATCGACCCCAAGGCCTGCCAGCGCCGTTACAAGGCTCTCATTGACTCGTACCTGAGCGGAGACCTAGCGTCGCTCCGATCAACAGGCTCAACAGACGAAGTCAACGAGCGCGAGCAGCTCATTGCTGATCTCCACCAAGCGGTACGTGGTCTCCTCCATATATTTCTCATCGTCAAAACCATGGGTCTAGATCGTGGACATTGGTTTGTAGGCCAAGGACTACCGATCTGATCGTACCGAGCGCCGTCAGTCCAAGAGCGGCGTAACCGACCATGGTGGATTTGACACACATGGTTCGTTCTCCGATGGTTCAAATTCGGGCGCGTTGCATGCCCACGAAGGTGCTCCCTTGACGGAGCTCTCTTCGAACAAGCGCGGCATTGACCAGAATGGATCCGCTGCTCCGGCGGTCGCCAAGAAGCCGCGGGGGGCCTTACCCGTGCACGGAGACACCCACTTGCCAACCGGCGCCGCGTGGGACTTCCTGCAGCGCTACTTGCAAGATGAGACCGCACGGCGCCAGCAGGAACTGCGTCTTGCGGAACAGAAGCTCGAGATCGAGAAGCAGCGGTTCGAGCTGGAGAAGCGTGAGCGTGAGTGCCACATGACGACGATGGCGGCCCAGCTCGACCTGATAAAGCAGCTTGTCAGCCAGTTGCAACACCCGCAGCACTAGCCCCCCGCGGCCCCCCAACCTCGTGCGTGAATGTTTCACCTTGTCTTCCTGCTCAACTTTGAGAGTCAAGGCACCGTGTTCTCGCATCTCTTTATGTTGCATTTTCGATCGCGAAGAAAACCGTAGGCTACGCTAGCGAGACACTACACACACGTACTCTCTTGAACAACCGTCTTTCCCGATTCTCCTTTGTCAGCAAGCCAGACCTTGAAGTGGATGTACCGGAAAAAAACCGGTGGATCGACGGTTATCTTCACCTTGAAAGGGCGCACGGAAAACCGAATGCGCTGCGAAGTCCCACGTGCTTGTACTGAGCATCACTTGTGCGGAGTCCTCGTTGTATCGATCAGGCTGAGCCATGGGAAGCGTCTCCGACTTCAGCAGTGGCGGGTCCGGCCACGATGACTCGGACACGATTGTGATCTCGTCCAAAAGTCGCATTCTCATCTCTCCGCGCAAGAAAGGATCCAAAGCCGTGAGCAAGCTGCTTGGATCGGCCGCTGAAGACGTCGTGGAGCAGCTTCTACGGGGATCAACAGGCGAAACAGAAGTCGTCTCGAGGACAAAACGAGCTCGAGTTCACGTCGGGCACAACGTGACAGACGTCAGAACATGTGCCAACGCGAGATTGAGCGCCGGGCCAACCAAGCAGAAGGCGGGGAGTAGGAATACTCAGCCGCCAGGAGAACAGTTTAGTCAATCGGGGTCGCTGGATGTCAACGAGAGTACACGCGAACTCGATGAGTCTGTAAATACCGCCAGCGACCATGACAGCGTCTGTGGTGGGTCGAGTAACGCCGAGCTTAGCGCCCCTTCAAGCGGGTCGGATGCTAATGATCAGCCAACTCAGCTAAGAGCTGCCGGGCAGAGCGAGTCTAGGCAGCGCTCTTACATTTCTGCAAGTGTAAACGCTGCAAATGGTAGCGAGACGGTGAAGACCAGGCGACAACTCCAGCGGCACCAACATCATGAATCGGATCCCAGCAGTTCGGATAGTGATGCGAGTAATTCTACGAAATCGTCGAGCCTTTATCACCCCACTCAACTCGCGGGGCAACGAAGGCAGCGCAAGTTTGACGATCATATCCGCCTCGACGCCGATCCGACCCATCCGAGTTCGATTAGAAACAGGCGCGTTCGCTCTCATGGCATGGGAGAGATGAAAACAGCTGCACGAGATCCAAGCACAAACCAATTTCGCCGAGGTCGTAGATCAGAACGAACGAAATCTATAGATCTGGATGATTCTGTAATCTTACCAACATCGGCAACTCAGGAGATGGAGGACTTGAAGCAAACGCTGAAGAACCTGGCAAGTCATGATCCTGCGGTGGTCAAGGGGCCTAGTGGGGACTTAAGGTCCCTCAAGCCCGACCTGCAGCCAAACAAGCCGAAAGTACACTCTGCGGGCGCTCACTCGATGAATCAATTAGCTGAGTCCACTTCGCTGACACACAATGCCGTCACATGGTCTGCAACCGCGAAACCACCGAAGGTTGATGAGTTGAAGCGCAACAAAATCAAGTCGAGTCAACTGAAAAGCCATTACTACAGCGACGAGAACTACTCGGACTCGGACGAACCCGAGCAATCTATTGCAAGACGGTTGTTTTCGACGCCACCCCCACAGAGGTCGTCATCGAAATTCTCCACTCCTCCGACGGTCCCGATGTCAAGCCTTCTATCCAAGCGAACACCCCAATCCACACCATCTTCGACCGCGAACGGGTATTCGAGCGTACTAAATACGAGCTTAACTGCAGCTGCAACTTCGAGTGCTCAGGGTAGTCGTGCTGTCCTCTCGGCCCTGAAAGCTCTCCAGGACAAGATTCGCCGCCTGGAAGAAGAGCGAGAACAGTTGATGCAAGAGTTGTCGGATGTCAAAGTTCGAGCACGCAAGGTACGGTTCTGAGTGGCCTCAACTTCTCAACTGCTTAGCTCATAAAATAGCAAACGTGGATAGAGGGAAGCCGAGATCACTTCAGCAGAGAAACAATTCGCTTACGAGCTCGGTCAAACCAAAGAATCTGCCCGTGCAGCATATGATGCATTACGAGGAGAGCGAGAAGAACTAAAACTCGAACTGGTCAAATGCGAAGAACGAAAGAAAGCGATGGAAGCGGAGTTGAAGCATGCGAGTAAACTCACGTCGACCTTCTCCAACAAGGCTGATGACCTGCAAGCTCAGCTCCATACGTCGGAGTCACAGAGGAAGTCGCAACATGCAGGTAAGTGTCTTCAAGCACCAGATCGAGTCTTGGCTCACGGTGTTGAAGCAGAAATTGACGCCATGCGGGCTTCGCACAAACAAGAAGTTCGAGATTTGAAAGGCGAACTGCTTGCTCTCCAGAAGGAGAAGGAGTCAGTACTGGAGCAAAACAAGTTGCTTCAGGCTCAGTTCGACCGAGAAACACTAAATCACGCAGAAACTCGAGAGAGGTTGCACGAGGCCGAGGTATGCTGCCTATCGCTTTCGTTTGCCACGGCGAATGCGGGATGACAGTGTTTTCAATAAGCAAACCGTTTCAGGAATCTCGCAGTTGAACCAAAAGTTGGTGGCTAAAGTTTGGGAAGCAAACGAAATTGCCAGCAAAGCAACTAAGAGAACACGCAAGCTTCAACAGTCTCAGCGTGTCTCTACACTCTCACGGCCAACAGCTGCTAGTCGAGCAGCGTCGATATCTGGCGCCAATGGTTCAAATACACCAGGCCGACCAGGCTCAGTTGCACCGAAGAAAACTCGAACGAGTACCATATCCGCGAGAGGCTCGTTAAAGAAACGCACGGACCAATCGTTCACTGCCAATAACCTCGAAATCTTTAGAGCAGCAAACCATGGCAGGTAAGGAAACAACGGGCAGTGGTGGAAGCAACAAACTCACGGGGCAACTCGATTCAGAGACATCCCATTTGTTCTTGGTACTTCGGCCAATAAATCACACTCCATCATCAGTAACGTCCAGGAAGCAATGCGACAGTGTGATACGACGTACGCGATGCCAGCAACTAATCCACCGCCGGCACCCTTGGAATTGAAGCCACGAAAGAACAGTCACAAGTCAAGAAAGTCCTTGCAGAGTGCAGAGGGAGAGCACACAATCCCTCATAGGATGAGCGCGAGTGCCTCGATTCTTGGCCTCGAGACGCCGATAACACTTGTAGGGTCTCGAACAAGAGCCAAGGCACCGATCGAGAACGATGTGGCGGGTGAGGGTTGCGAGCGCTCATCAAAGCGGCCAAGTGAGATTCGTGTTCCAACACCAGCGACAGCATATCCCAATCCAATGAAGGTGAGATAGGGTCATTGCAATGTTGGACAATATTGGATGCTGACGCTGGATGCACGAAGTCCCATATAATGGAGGATCTGCAAGCTGCGGTGCAGAATGCTGAAGCGGAGTTCAAGGCGTTGAATCGCAAGTACAAAGGCGCAGTAGCTACAGTTGAGAGTGGACGAGACGGAGCCGCTCAACTGTCAAGTATGCTCGCTCCGATGCTGGATGAACTGGAGGCTAAAGGGAAGCAACTTAATCTGCTCAAGCAAGTGTACGAGCAAGCATCCCAAAGTACAATAAATCCTGTGCGTCATATCGTTCATTCACCAGAGGCTATCCGCCGCAAAACAGCATCGCTGAAGATTCTCAACGACTATCGTCAGCTGGAGCGAGAAGTAAAATCTCCACGAAGTGCAGTGACTACACCAGGCGTGATCTCTCCTACGGGAACGAACACAGCTTCTCGGCGAGCATCTTTCTTTAGTGACGACGCATAAACAATTAGACTCTCTTTACGCACTCGTGTCATCGCATCAGTCGTCGAAAGCTCCTCGACGGCGTTTCTTGCTTCCTGTGGATCCGAGGTGCTCACGTTGGTACTTCTGTAGCAATCGCATCTACACGCACTGGCACGCTGAGCAGGCCGCTACCTCACATCGTGGCGAGCGCATTCATTCTGACTGGCTCCGTACCATGGCGGGATCTTTGCGCGCGAGCAGCATGACGTCTTCCGGTTTGATCACTTTGCGATTCGCGTGGTGGGCAAAGTGCTGCAATTCGGTCGCGATGACTTCATCAACGTCAAAATCAGACAATCAGAGCGAGATCGCAGCCCTCCGGCGGCTCTACGTACTCTCCGTCTCCTTGTGCAGCAGATCTGCGAGAACCGCGAGCGTCGCTTTCGATGGGGCAGGTCGTGGGCGCTGGCCCGCCGTGCGCTCCTGTCGCTGCTTCTGAGCTACCAGCGGAAGCGGCGTGAGTCAGCGCGAACGGTTTGGCGTGCGGCGCGTGACGCACTGAAGTTGTCGCAGATGGAGCCCACCGCGTAGAGCAGGCTCTGGCGCAGATCGCGATCGTCGGCGTTCATGGCTGGAAGGTGCACATGGGTTGAGAGAGCCTTCGATTCCAATAGCATATATCAGTGAATCGGAATAGGGTGGAAAACAGATACGATTGACCAAAGTAGATGCTGGCCCGTTTCTCCGCTGACGTACGTGTTGGCGACGAGTATCATCTCTCTCACACAGTGCCGGGCTGACGCCTTGAGAATCTCAAGGTCCCAATGAGACCTTCTCGCCGAGAAGCCTTCTTTGCGGAGGCTCAAGACGACGATCGAAGGCGCTAGAGTCGCACCGTAGCACCCTTCGCGTCTCCGCCTCAGCAGCTCAAAGCCACGATCGCTCATCTGCTTCTTTGGTTCTTGGGCAGGAAACTCCAAAGAGAGCAAATGGACGGATTGCAGACACGCAGCACCCCACGCAGCCGACTGAACTAAGACCTCGTTCTCCTCGTGCAAGAGAGCCGGGCGGATCAGGTGATGGAGCTCAACTTGCGACGATGCGACTGGCAAACGCAGCGTTCGTCCAGATTTTTTTTTTACGATTCGCGGTGTCATTTCAGTGCTGGATTATGGCAGTCCAGTGCGCGTAGAGGCGGGCGTTGCCGCATTCTTGACGGGAGATGTTGGTCATGCTGCACCACGGGTTGGACGAGCTGGAGAACCTACGAGCGGTCACCCAAGCAAAAACCCAGATCACCCACTCTCATGACTGAGAACGAGCGCAACATAAGCACTCGAGCGCTTTTTTTTCAAAAGTGGACGAGCGAAGGTGGGTGAGATCTCTCTCACTGCTCGTCGAGCTCGATGCTCGTTCTAAAGCTCGTGATTTTACTGGCTGAAAACTGTGAGCTA
>JAADVR010000961.1:0-11928 GCA_023335855.1 Pythium scleroteichum
ACTACATAATTTCCTTTTTTATCTTTTACAAGCGCAGAGTTAATCCGGAATTTGCTTGGGTCCAGATTCTCGTCCACGATCCAGCGAGCGAACTGATAAGGCATGCGTTGTAATAGTACGTCTACCCCATACTCGCCTTTCATCCGGTATTCAAATACCTCGAACTGAAGTTGACCAATTACGCCGAGGATAGTCTCGTCGAAACTTGCCGTCTGGAACACCTGAATGGTTCCTTCCTCCGTCAACTGATCAATTCCCTTTTGGTACTGTTTATGTTTCAATGCATTTTTCACAGTAACTTTGGCGAAAATCTCTGGGGAGAACGTTGGCAATTCCTCAAAAATAACTTCGCTGCCTTGGCTCAGTGAATCGCCAATCCGGAAAATACCCGGATCGAACAAACCGATAATATCGCCAGCATATGCCTCTTCGACAATATCCCGGTCTTGTGCCAGGAATTGCTGTGGCTGTGACAGCTTGATTTCTTTGCCCACACGAGTATGCTTCACACTCATTCCACGTTGGAACTTGCCTGACACAATACGAAGGAACGCAATACGATCCCGGTGTGCCGGGTTCATGTTTGCCTGAATCTTGAACACATAACCGCTGAATTTTTCATTCGTTGGCTGAATCTCTCCTGCCGTACTGCGACGTGGTTCAGGCTTCGGTGCCAGTTCCAGGAAGTTCTCCAGGAAAGTCTGTACGCCGAAATTGTTAATCGCACTACCGAAGAAAATAGGTGTCAATTCGCCGTGTTGAACTTTCTCCATGTCGAATTGGTCGCCCGCGATATCCAGCAACTCCAGATCCTGACACAATTGATCATGCAGGTATTCTCCTGCCATCTCACGGATAATCGGATCTTTGTAGCCATCTACCTTTTGTACTTTGATCGTTGAGTGATCGTCCCCTTGGAACAACTCCACCTGATTTTTCATCCGGTCATAGACACCACACAGCTCGCGACCTGTACCAATAGGCCAGTTCATCGGAACCGAACGAATACCCAGTACATTTTCAAGTTCTTCCATCAGGTCAAATGGGCTTTTACCCTCACGGTCGAGTTTGTTGATAAACGTAAAGATTGGAATGCCGCGCTTCGCACATACCTGGAACAACTTGATCGTTTGTGCCTCGACACCTTTTGCCACGTCAATCAACATCACCGCGCTATCGGCAGCCGTCAGTGTACGATACGTATCTTCACTGAAATCCTGGTGACCCGGTGTATCCAAAATGTTGACGCGATGATCCAGATAATCAAATTGCATTACGGAAGAGGTAACCGAGATCCCCCGTTGTTTCTCAATTTCCATCCAGTCACTTGTTGCGTGTTTGCTGGCTTTCCGAGCTTTTACCGTTCCCGCAAGGCGAATCGCGCCCCCGAACAGCAACAGTTTCTCGGTCAATGTAGTTTTACCCGCATCCGGGTGAGAGATAATGGCAAACGTCCGGCGTTTGTCCACTTCCTGTTGAAGAATATCATTTGCAGCTTTGCTCATAGGTTTAATCCCTTTCGTCCGTTCATTCACGTTAATCCGGCATGGCCGGTCCATCATTCAATCTTTATGCAATCCGGCGAGGCCGGTTGATTGTACACGAGTTTTTACGTACTAGGTTTTTACACACTAGATTAATTTTACACATTTACAATGGAGTTCATCCTCCTCAAATCTGTGCTTTCATGTATACCGTGAACTGCTTCTTAACCCAACTCTCCTATTGTACCATAATCTGTACCGAAAATAACCGATTACTACCGCAGATTCTTCTCTTTTCACTTGCAAAAAAAGCACCCTTCAGCCATTTCCATGGCATCCAGGCACTCCTCATTCATTTTTATTTATCGGTTTTAGAAAATCAATGCATCCAGCGCGTATTGTCCGCCACCTGTCAATGCCAGCGCTACACCAATCACCAGAATCGCGAGATTATATTCGAATCCGTTCTGTGTGGACCAGTATCCGTTCGCTCCATGGACTTTCACAATGGCAATGACCATCGTCAATGCAATCAGAATGCCACCTACTGGTGTAAGCAGACCCAGAGCCAACAGCAATCCGCCACCGAATTCCGCGAGTCCAGCCAGCAACGCCACCAATGCACCGGGCTTCATGCCCATCGACTCAAACCAGCCACCTGTACCCTTGATCCCGTAACCTCCGAACCAACCAAACAGCTTTTGAGCCCCGTGCGCCATGAACGACAATCCAATCACCAAACGAATCAACAACAATCCTACATCCAACATCATTTTCTTTTTCCTCCATTCGATATATACAAAATAGTATTCTTAGATTAAAGATATTATGCACATTTTTTCTTCATGATTCTCTGTGACGTAAACCCCTTCAACTGGTTTACATTTTATCTCATGAATGATAACTTATCCGAAACGTTTGCCCGAATGAAGTTTGTCATTTGCGTAACTCTTTAACTCATGTGTTGAGTATAAGTTACATACTTACTTTTTGTCAACAACTTAATTTAAATTACTTATTTCCTTATGATGGATACCTACCTTTTCCCCCACTAAAAAGCCTGGGTACACCGCAAAATTTGCGATTTCCCCAGGCTCAGTCATGTTGTGTATGTTGTTAATACTGTTGTTAATGCCCTTACCCTACCCTAACCATTCACTTGCCAGATCACGCTGTCCTCATCCTGACCATTCACCGGCCACCAGTGGAATCCGTCCTGCTCCAGCAGCTTATCTGTCGCTTCTGGCCCCCATGTTCCAGCAGGGTACGTATGAAGCTCTCCTTGATTCTGCCCCCAGGCTGCTGCAATCCGATCCACAAAAGACCAGGCTGTTGCCACTTCATCCCAACGGGTGAAGTACGTAGAATCCCCTTCTGCCGCATCGTGCAGCAGACGTTCATATGCTTCAGGCGAGTTAATTCCAATCATGCAGCTCTGACAGAAATCCATCGCGAGTGGCTGAATCTCGGAATCCGAGCCTGGTTTCTTGGCATTGATTTTGATATATATGCCTTCCATCGGATTCACCCGAATGACCAGCAGGTTAGGTTCGAGCTTATACTTTTTCCCAAGGTACACGTTGTTTGGCATCGACTTGAACTCAACTACGATCTCGGTCGTTTTCACCGGAAGTCGCTTGCCTGTCCGAATGTAGAATGGCACACCCGCCCAGCGGAAATTATCCACGAATACACGTGCTGCAAAATACGTCTCCGTATTCGACTGCGGATCAACCTTGTCTTCCTGGCGATACCCCGGAAGCTGCTTGCCACGGTACTCCCCTTCGGCATACTGCCCCCGCACAACGTTGTTGCTCACTTCCTCATCCGAGGTGAACGCCCGTAGAGAGCGTAATACCTTCACCTTTTCATCCCGAATGTCTTCCGGGAATAGGCGACTCGGCGGTTCCATCGCAATCATCGTCAGCATCTGGAGCATATGATTCTGCCCCATATCACGCAGTGCACCGGAGTGATCATAATAACCACCACGTTCTTCCACGCCTACCGTTTCACCAAGCGTAATCTGAACGTTGGCAATATGTTTGTTATTCCAGAGCGGTTCAAAAAAAGCATTTCCAAACCGAATCACTTCAATATTTTGCACCATTTCCTTGCCCAGATAATGATCAATACGATAGATTTCCTCTTCACGGAATACCTCACGAATCTGCTCATTCAGATGTTCGGCGGATTGCAGATCATAACCAAATGGTTTTTCGATCACCAAACGGTTCCAACCCTTACTTTCTAACATACCACCGTCCCGCAAACTGTACGAGACACTGCCAAACAGCTCAGGTGCCAGTGCCAGATAGAACAGCCGGTTCCCCGGCGTGTTAAACTTTGATTCCAGATGCTCCGTCTGCGCACGCAGCTCTTTGAATCCTTCCACATTATTGATATCCAGTGCTTTGTATTCAAAATGATCGACAAAAGCGTTCCACTCATCAGGTTCCCCCGCTGGATAACGGCAGAACTCTTTAATGGATTCATAGATGTCTTCCCGGAATTCTTCTGGGGACCTCGGACGACGTGCTACGCCAATAACCGCAAAGTCTTCGGCAAGCTTGCCTTCACGGTAAAGACTGTAGATAGCCGGAAACAGCTTCCGGCGGGCCAAATCACCCGTTGCTCCAAAAATGAAAAATACTGCGCCTGGTGTCTGTACTTCATCTTGCAATTGTTTTTCAACCATGGGCTCCTCTTTCTTCCGGGAAGATAACCTTCATGCTCTCCCCGAGCTATGTAATGGTGTTATATATGCACGACATACAACTGTCAATTACCAGCAAGTTCCTTCTTGGATGTGATGCCATTTTAGCATATCAACTGAATGGATGCACTATTTCAAACTCATTTTTCTGATAAAGATTCTCAATATTGGGTCCTAATTCATGAAAAAACCATTCCTTAATATTCAATCGTAATCACCGGAAACCCCACTGTAATTCGATTGTCGGCCTCGTCTCCAACCTGGTGAACTGCGAGTTGCATATTCAACATGTGCGAGCCACTCTTGATCGATAGGGGCAGCTCAGCCGCCTTATAAGAGACACTTGCAGTACCTGCATCTGTATAACGTTCGACGGAGGCGATATCCACCTTTGTGGACAGCTGTTCTTCGATCAGTTCCAGTTGCTGACTCGCATCATGTTCAGTAGCAGTAACTGCTGTACCTTGCACAGACATATTCCAGCTTGCCTTCATCCCTGAGTCTATAAGCAGTTGATCGACCTCTTCATGTAATGTCATTAATGCCTTCCGATCCGTGTGTGCATCCCCTGAGAGTTGTACGATGGCATAGTAACCATTGTCTCCTGTATCGACGACATTGACCAACATGCCTACACCTCCAGTAGCCGTATCGACTATCTCTTCACTACGGTAAACATCATGACCCGTCTGGCGTACCCGCACAGGTGGTTCAAGTCCCAAGTGACTTGCCAGTAACACGGCCTGCGCTTGTGCATCTCCCTTGCCTTCTCCTTGCCATTTAATAACTAGACGATCCACATTATCAATCACACTGTCAGCAGTATAGATTAACTGTTCCAGTTGGGCAGCTTTGGATTCGTTCTTCTCTGCGTATACCTGTGTCACACCAATAAGAATTATGATAGCTATTGCCAAGATTCCTGCTGTCATCCATCGATTTAACATTTGAATCCCCCGCTTCATTCTTGCATTCTATGAATCTATCAACAGCATACCCCTTTACCGCATTAGCTATACTTCTTCTGCACACAGCAAAAAAGCCCCACCCGCCACATCCATGGCAGATCGGAGCTTTCATTTATAATTTTCTATATAAATTGAACTACACAATATTTACACTCGCCACTCCGCTGACAGAACAACCTTCCGATCGCTGTTATCCCCAGATTTTTTTGATTCTTTTTATAAAGGGTAAATCCGGGGATAAAGGCGAAGTGCATGCTTCCGAAGTAGCTTTCTTTCAGAAAGCTTTTAGCTTCGCTTCTTCAGGTTCTTTCTGTCCTCTTATCTATAACTTCCGCACATGAAAGCACGGTTCTTTGGCTTAATTATGTTATTGCATATGATCCTGCTTACTCTGCAAGTCCGTTTTTATAAGCATAGATCGCGGCCTGTGTACGGTCGTCTACGCCCAATTTTGCCAGTAAGTTTGTAACATGGAACTTGACTGTCTTAATGCCGATGATCAGATCATCAGCGATGTCCTGATTCGATTTGCCTTTAGCCAGCAATCGGAGCACATCCATTTCCCGGTCCGTCAATTCATCATGCAAAGGAGCTGCTGCCTGTGGCTGCCGGAATCGATTCATCATTTTCGAAGCCACCTGTGACTCCAGAACGGATTGCCCGCGAGCTGCTGCGCGAATCGCATCTGCCACTTCATTGGCTCTTGATGTTTTCAACAGATAACTGAATGCGCCTGCTTCAATGACAGGATACATTTTTTCATCATCCAAGTAACTGGTCAATACAATGACTTTGCACTCTGGATACATTTTAAGTACCTGACGAGTAGCCTCAATACCATCCATTCCTTCCATAACCAGGTCCATCAGAACAACATCAGGCTTATATTCCTGTGCGAGCCGAATGCCTTCCTCTCCACTACCTGCTTCACCAACAACTTCAATTCCATCTTCGGTATCCAGTACCGCTGCAAGACCAATACGTACCATCTCATGATCATCCACGAGCAATACTTTGATCGACGTTTCCGTCTCCGTTTCGACTTCCGGTTCCATTGACATGTTCTTCCTCGCTTTCATCGTTCATCAAAGGTATCGTAATCTCAATCCGCGTTCCCTTACCAGGCGCTGTTACAAAATGTATGGCCCCGCCAATCTCCGTAACACGTTCACGCATGTTAGCCAGACCGTAAGAAGCTTGTTTATTCTCATCCAGATCAAAGCCTTGCCCATCATCACGAATCAATACCCGGATCGCATCAGTACGGCGCTGGATCCGTATCTCCATTTTTTCCGCTTTTGCATGCCGTAACGTATTGGACATAGCCTCCTGAACGATCCGGAACAGATGATTCTCGATGCCTTTGATCAGATCAATGTCTTCGTCCATTTCGAGCACAATGTCCATGGGTACTTTTGTTTTCAGTTCCATCACCAGATCACGCAGACCTTGTTCGAGATGTTTACCCTCCAGATAGACTGGACGCAGATGTAACAGTAACGCACGCATCTCGGACTGGGCTACCGAAGCCATCTCCTCAATCAGAGCCACCTGCCTCTGAGCACGTTCAAAATCCTTCTCCATCTTCCGTCCAACGGCCGTTGCTGTCATGGATATCGCAAACAATTGCTGCGATACCGCATCATGCAGTTCCCGTGCCAAACGTTGCCGCTCTTCCACAATAGCCGTAATTCTGGCTTGTTCAGCAAGCTGTGCATTATGAGTAGACAATCGCTGGAGCGTAGATATCTGATCTTCCCACTTTTTGCCGATTCGTCCGAGTTGCTCACTTAAACGGCCCACATCATCATCGCCCAGATCAGGTACAGTGCGTGATAGAGAGCCCTTCTCCCACAGTAGAAGTGTTTCCCGCAGCAGTTCGAGCCGGCGTTTAACCCGGTAACTCTGATAGAACCCAAAGACCGCACCGATTCCAATCAGAAGCAGCAATAAGGCCAGACCCGATTGAATCAGATGACGCCAACCTGTAAACGGAGCAAGATAACCATATGTATACAATACATACAAAATAACAGCGAGCACAATGAAAACCAGGAGGATCCCTTCACCCATACTTCGGGTTACCATGTCGGTATGTCGTTTTGTCTTCATCGGGGTCTCCTCCTTCTCTTCATCTATTTTACTACGGATTACTGATGTTTAGGTCGCCAACAATATAAGAAATTACAAATTTTGCTTTATGTTCACTGGATTCATATCCAGGCGTTCTCCATACTAATTTGTTCATCATGCCGCTATCTTGTTCTCCAAGAAGATTAATCCGGCCGAAAAGAACCGATGCTTCAATCTCCACACCATAATCTTCTGGTAGTGTAAGGCGAACATTACCCATAACTCCTTGCAGCAGCACAATTGTTTGTTTCTCCTCCGGAATCGAAAGAGATAGATCCGCGTTAACCTCACCTATGGCATGCCACAGACTCATACTACGTAACGTCCAGGATGATTGATCCCAGTAGTACCGAGCCATGAAATTCTGTTTCTTCATAACTCCTTCGTCCAGATGAATCTTTTTGTTTTTTGAATAAAAGTAAGCTAAAGAAGCCAGTACAATCAAAAATACAATCATTAAATTATCCAGCAATAACAGTGCCGCACCAATGCCGAGATACCGATGACCTTTGCGGGTATCCCCATTGCGGACTTGAAGCATTCCAACCGTTAACAGAATCAGTGCGGCAGCGGTCAGGAAGTTAATATTGTCATTCAATAACATCATTGTGCCAATAATCATAATGACAACTGCAAGCCATTTACTCTTTTGATTCATCCCAGCCGCACCTCCTCTGTAAGTTAATCTCTCTTTATTCAACGGAAAAGCCATACCAGGCAATGAAGTCCTGTATGGCTTAACTTTTGTTCTACCAACCGTACATTATACACGATTTATAGAATATCATATTGTCCACTAAGCGAACAGTTATTCTTTTGAAGTTCCGTTCGCTTCATTCTTGGAACCATTGCCCATTTTATTTTTGAGGGCTTGTAATTGCTGATCCACTTTGAACTGTTTTTCCACATCTACAGGATTCGTGTACGTGGATGATGTGTTGCGATAAGGTGCACGAGCTACGTCAGCTTCAGCTTCCAGCTGCATGATTTTCTCTTCCATGCGGTGGAATCCAAGTGATGCGCCGCCACTTTCGATCGAATGCAAGCTGTTGATGGAAGACATTTGTTTTTTAGCTTTTGCCATTTGTGCACGGGATACAAGTTCATTACGTTTGTTACGCATTTTGTAGAACTCATCTTTCATATCATGCAACTGTTGCAACAGATCTTTCGCTTGTGCTTCGGACTGTGCATGCAGTTCGCTGTACTCCGTAATTTTTTGATCAAAGTAGATTTTCTCTTCCAACAATTTGCGTGCCACTTCTTCCTGACCGTTAGACAGAGCAGCTTCTGCTTGGGACTCACGTTGTACCGAAGTACGCTCCGCTTCATCCAAACGTTGTTTCATGCGGCGCTCATTTGCCATTTGTTTAGCAACAGTTACCTCTGCCTCATGAATCTCAGCCTCCATATCACGCAAGTACTGGTTCAACATTACAATCGGGTCCTCTACTTTATCCAACATATCATTTACCGATGCTTTCGTCATATCCTTAATCCGTTTAAATACTCCCATTTTACTTTTCTCCCTTCTCGTAACGAGATAATTTTTGGCGAAGCTCTTCAACTTCTTTTTTCAGTGCTTTTTTCTCGATATCTTTCATCATGGAATCAAGTTCACTTTCTTGCGGTGCTCCTGCTCCGTAGGCGTTGTTGTCATAAGAACGGGGACCAGATTGAGGTCTGCCGTTGAATCCAGGGCCGGGACCGAAGTTACCAGGACCTTGTTGGTTGTGATTATTTTGAAAAGGACCTCTTGGTGGCTGATGATCATAGTTGTCGTATCCTCTGCCAGGACCAGGGCCTTGGCCCGGACCGTAGCCATATGGATCATAAGGCGGATACGGTTCTTTTGGTACCACCAGTGCTGCAATAAAGTATATTAACAACGACGTGCCGCCAGTTACGAAGATACTGATAACAAAGATGATACGCAGCAGGGTGGAATCCATTCCGATGGTTTCGGAAATTCCGCCGCACAAGCCGGTTAACATCCGGTCACGCGTTGAGCGGTATAATTTGCTCATGTGCTTGCTCCTTTCGTTTACTTGTATCCTCTTACGTTGGAATCATAAGCATATGGATCAACGTGATTGGATTCCTTTGGTACCACCAATGCAGCGATGAAGTAGATCAACAATGATGTACCTCCCGTAGCGAAAATACTGATGAAGAAAATGATACGTAGCAACGTGGTACTCAATCCGAGATTTTCAGAAATGCCACCGATCAAACCTGTTAGCCTTCGATTACGCGCCGAGCGGTATAATTTATTCATTGTGACTACTCCTTTCTGTCATTGTTCAATTTCTGTCTTAAGCGTTCCAGTTCCTTATCCAGCGTAGAGGATGACATGCTGCCAGTCACTCCTGAACCATCTTGATTCATCCGCCGGATATCGCGGAGACTTTGTGCTTCATATTCGAGATCAGAGACTTGGTCATCCAGTCGGTTAAACATACGGGGTACATTCTGACCGTTGTGATTGCCTCTCTGGTTCATACGTTGCTGTAACTGAATCGTCTGCATACGAGCGTAGTAATATTGGCGTTTGCTGTATACATTCTGATATTCAACCTTCAGCTGGTCGATCTGTTCATCCAACTCCTGTAATGCCGCATAACTTTGTGCATACAATTCATTGTACTGTTCCATTTTTTCCTCGTGGAGGATTTTCTCCTGCAAGGCCAGCTTAGCGAGATGTTCTTCCCCTGCTTTCAGAGCCATGGAAGCCTGTTCTTCCCGTTTGTTCACCATACCTGCTGCCTGATCGGCTTGTTGTTTCATTTGTCTGGTATGGCTTGCATATTGATGACGAAGTTTCTCGGCTTCACCGATGTCTTGGCGGGTCGAGACCAGGAACTGATCAATCAGTTTGACTGGGTCCTGACTTTGCTCCAAATGTTCGTTCAGATTAGCTACGGTAATATCCCGCATTCGACGAAATACACTCATTATGTTCTGTCCCTCCTTTTCATAATCGTGAAAGCTTAGTACCGACCACGACGACTGCGGTTATTGCTTAGCATTGAGATACCAAAGATGATTAACCCGATCGCGATGATCGGTCCGATCAACCATGCCAGTTTACCCATCAGTGAGATGATACCGATGATGAGAACAATCCAGCCAAGCATCACATTCCCTCGTTTAACTCCGTAGTATCCCAGTGCAATCATCAGGACCGGAATCAGATAACCCATTAAGTGTCCAAGAAGTGGAGTTAACTTTCCGAAGAGGAGTAGTGCACCCAGCGCAATCAATACAATCGCCCAGCCATTTCCCTTATTCAATCTCATAATTGTTGTTCACCGCCCTTTCCATTCGTTCCTTTTAATGTGTTGAGTCATTTGTTCGTTTGTTTCTTGTTTTTTGTTTCCGTGTTTCTTGTTTAACCTTATGTCCTTATTCTAGGGGATTCCGCGACTTTTCAAAACAGACCGTGGACGGTTTTTCATCCTAGACTCAGGTCGGGGATCTAGTTGGACCTTTGTCTGTCCCTATATAAGACCAACGTTCCACCTAAGCTGAATAGCACTCCAGATACCTTCTATTACCCGTATTCAGGCTACCCTTTAGCAGATATCGACCTGTAGAGAGAATGTTGTCCATGTCTCTATTTACGTTCACACTGCAATTTCGTTTCTCATGATTCCGTATTGGATAGTCAGTCCAAGCCATTTCTCTAGCCTTTTCTGCAAAATCATCTATCAGCAATCCCTTATCTCTACTTCTATACACTTTTGTAAAATTACTTATTTATCCAAATAAACAAAATTTAGATTGTTCTATATGTAAGCGTTTACTAAAATAGAAAGTGTTACTATTTCTAATGTCAGGGGTGGAACTGAAACTGTGCGACCAATCAGCTATCTCCATAAAATGATCATCTTCGGAATCCTGTTAAGCACCCTGCCCATTTTGTTAACGGGAATTGCCGCATTTATCTATTCATCAAACCAAACAGAGCTGCATCGTACGCAGGCTAACAGACAGTTGCTGGAACAAATGCAATCCAACGTAGAACACAAACTCGCTACAGTTAGTTATATGCTTGATCAGGCCGTTCGCTCTCCAGTAACCCTTCGCTCCCTGTCTGCTTCTTCTTCACTAGAGGGGAAAGGGCCTTTGCTTGCCGACAAGCTACAGAGCGAATTTCAGAATATGAGGTCATGGGAACCTTTGCTGGATATTACTCTGGTGAATCAATCTCAGAATTGGCTTATTGATCATGCCGGATTATATCGTAATACGGATTTTCCACTGGCTCTTCCCATGAAAGAATTGATATCGGATACGTTAACTTCTGGATGGCAGCTCTCCCCTTCATCGGTGTTCAGTTATGATGAGCGTTCACCCGGTACAGGCTGTATTTATCATATTGCCCTTGCGAGATCTATTCCGAATCTGAATACGTCTTCCGATGCTGCCCTGATTGCCGGAATCCCTGCCTGTTCTTTGCAAAACACACTAGGAGAAGCCTCCATAGGCAATGCTGCCTCAGGACTGATCATTTTGAATCGGGAACAACGTATCTTGGTCCATCCCGATCCTGTATACATTGGACAACCGTTGTCTGCCATTGGATTACAGGATCGGGATACGGAAGCCAACATAACCAAACTAT
>JAADVR010000962.1:0-11918 GCA_023335855.1 Pythium scleroteichum
AAACATGACCGAGCAGAAGCAACAGCACCCCAGACCGTCAAGTTCGTCAATGCGGAGCATCCCAGCCTTCTCGCCCGAGAGCTTTTCGAGTTCCACACGCTGGAAGTTGGTAAAGCCGATACCCGTGTCGATCTCCCCTCGCAAGATCGCGTCGACAACGTTCATTCCAACGCGGACAGTCTCATAGCTAGAGGTGTCGATCCCGGCTTGACGGGCCATATCGTCGACCATCACCTTACCAAAATGACCGATGTAGCCCACACGCTTGCCGATAATGTCCTTGAACTCCTTGATGCCGCTGCTGGCTTTGAAAATCAACCCTGCTCACGATTCGTGTTACAACTTGCGCATAAACGGAGCGCATCCTCTTGTCAATTCAAACCTGTCGGCGGCTCGTCCAGGAGCGTGCCAAAGGAGGTAAGATCGATACCTCGCTCCTTTGCAGCGAGAATGTGGATCATCGCCTTGAGCCCCATGTTCACGGCGCCAGATCCAACGATCTCGGTGACATCACTTGGGTTCGTTGTCTCCAAGATTGCGAGATCGATGCCTTCTTCTTCATAAAATCCACGCTTCTTCGCAACAAAGATCGGCGTATGGTACGGGTTCGCGTACCAGTTGAGTAGGAAGGAGACCTTCTTGTTGGGAACGTTGTTGTTGCTTGGCATCGCTGGGGCCATGAGTACTGGTTGCTTTGCAAAATCACGAATGCAGTCTGGTAGAAGAGGTCAAGTGGGGAAGCAGTGGCCCGCGAGGTTCGCACCTAACCGGAGAAGACCGAAGGGGAGTCCGGGACGTGGCGTCAACCGATTTGAAGGGCATCATCAACAACAGTGGTGGGCTCTGGTCGAAACTTTTTCTTTTCGATTTTTTCCACCGCACGTGGCGGTCCTGTCAGTTGAGGTTGGTT
This sequence comes from Pythium scleroteichum, assembly GCA_023335855.1. Classification (NCBI taxonomy): domain Eukaryota; phylum Oomycota; class Peronosporomycetes; order Pythiales; family Pythiaceae; genus Pythium; species Pythium scleroteichum. The sequence continues at coordinate 911 of JAADVR010000962.1, forward strand.
CGGCAAGTCTTCTTCCACAGACTCGTCTCAAATGTCTGGGGTTCGACGTGGTGGCTTCGTGGGACTGGTGAATCACGTGATCGTTCAGCTTCGATCCGCATTGTTAACAGTGTGGCTCAGCGCGACACCCACCCTGGGCTTTCAAAAAAAAACCTCGAACGTTGGCATGGTTTTCGTCTCGCAAACCGCAAATTGCACCCTTTTCTGGAACATGCACATGTGGTGCCTGGTCGAGCTGCACCGTTTATGTGATCTAGCGTTCGTCGCCACTTGTAAGGCTCACGATGAGCAGCTCGTAAAGACCCAATAAAGGTAGATGCGCAAATGCTTTTGCTTGAAGCTATAGTGGGAGTGGCGCAACAGTTCCAGAGCAAACACTGCTAGAGAGTTCCGGTCCCTGACATGTCTCTAGGGGGTTTTAAACAGATTCCGTGTCGAATCATCAACTCGATCCCGACTGAGAGCTTGTCCTTTTGCCCGAATGCGGGAGCGCAATCAACCTGTTTAAAACGTCCTGCGCACGGTCGCACCATAGTGATTTTCGTCCATGGCTCAATGCTGATCTGACGGAGATTCGTTTCAGACCTGAACGACTTCTTAAAACTCATTTAGCAGGCTCGGAACTTCACAGCTCCTAGCTGTTGTGCTCCGCCTGTTTGAAACGCATTCACGCGACCCGTGGTGAATAGTGAACATGAGAGCGTGACTCGTTCGAGCATTTCACAGTTTGTGCCGAAATGGGTCTTACTGCGTTGAAGCATCCAATATCCAAGGACAAGTTATCTTGTGAAGTCACTTCAACGTCGCCAATTAGACTAGTTTAGTATACCTCTCTCCCGATATTACATTTCTGATCTACTGTTGTCATTGGCTGAAACCTTCCACGGGCTTGTGGCGTGTGGATCATATCGCTCGGGTGCAGATGCTGTCGGTGGCGAAGCTCTCGGGCGTGACAGCGCGATCGGCGCTGCTCGCTTCCCGTCGGCAGCTGGTCTTCCGTTCGCTCTCCAATGGAGCTGCTCTGGCGCGATCTACGATCAAGGATGCGCGCGAGAGAGACGACGGCGAGCGCGTAGCTCTCGGTGGCTGGGTCAAGTCTGTGCGCAAGCACAAGTCGGTCAACTTCATCAACTTCAACGACGGCTCGTGCCTCGCAGAGATGCAGATCACGCTTCCAGCAAGTGATGCGGCGACGGACATGGATGGCATCGCCGACATCGCGAACGTCTCGGTCGGCTCGAGCATCTTTGTCGAGGGCGTGCTGCGTGCGGTGCCCGGCGGCAAGCAGAAGAAGCTGGAGCTCCACCCAGAGAAACTGGATGTGCTGGGTGAGTGCGATACACAGTCGTATCCTCTACAGAAGAAGCACCACTCGCTCGAATTCCTGCGCGAGAATCTTCACCTACGAGCGAGAACCAACACGTTTGGTGCAGTCACACGCGTTCGCAATGCTCTCAGGTACGCCTTCCGCACTGATAGTGGGCACCTATCCTCGCTAACAAAAGAATGATTTAACCATAGCCAGGGTTTGCATTCCTACTTTCAAGAACACGACTTTGTGCAGCTGCATAGTCCAATCCTAACTTCGAGTGACTGCGAAGGGGCGGGTGAAATGTTCCGCGTGACTCGCACTGGTAACCTCCCAAGGAATCAATGCCCCCTCACGATACCGCACCACTCACTGTGCCTTTTCGATCGGTTCTAGACGGCAAAGACGATTTCTTTGGGACACCTACTCACCTCACAGTATCCGGGCAGCTACATGCTGAGATGTATGCATGCGCGATGAGCAAAGTGTACACGTTTGGTCCGACATTTCGCGCCGAGAACAGCAACACGACTCGCCACCTTGCGGAGTTCTGGATGGTAGAGCCCGAGATGGCTTTTACTGGTTTGGATGAGTGCATTGCGAGTGCTCAAGGAGCTGTGCAGCGCTCAGTTAGCCACTTGCTTGCGAAATGTGTAGAGGATGTCGACTTCTTCAACAAGAAGTATGATAAAGAGCTGTCGGGCCGCCTGCAAAAACTTGTGTCAAGCGACTTTTCCCGGATCACGTACACCGAGGCGATCGCAATTCTCCAGAGATGTAATGCTGGCTTTGAGAAGCAACCTGTGTGGGGAATGGACCTCCAGACCGAGCACGAACGCTACCTGGCAGAGAAGTATTTCAGGGGCCCAGTTTTCGTAACTGACTATCCAGCGGATATCAAGGCATTCTACATGCGTAAGAATGACCCCGATGATCACGGGCGCGAAACCGTGGCAGGAATGGACTTGTTGGTACCAAAGATTGGTGAGCTTGTCGGTGGTAGTGTCCGCGAGGAACGATTTGAAGAACTGGAGAGAAAGATGAAGCGTCTCGGATTGATCAGCGAGGTGGCTGAGTTCGACGGAGATGGAGAACGATCAGCAGAGAGTGCTGGTGACCTCAGCTGGTACCTCGATCTGCGACGCTTTGGCACAGTGCCACACGCTGGTTGGGGTCTTGGCTTTGAGCGCCTTGTACTATTTGCCACTGGTATGGAGAATATCCGCGACGTGATCCCTGTTCCCCGATTTCCTGGCCATTGCAAGCATTAACCAGACTGGTAGACGATTCGGTGAATGATCAATTTGACTTTACTGACGATGTTCGACTTTACTCGACTTCCTAATCCCAACGGATAGTCATGAACGAAACTAGGTCTGCCACTGTGAAGTGGTGCTATTTACAACGCACTGCTGCTCATTGAGGAAAGAGCTTGCTGAGGAGATCTCGATTAATTTCGAACAACTTGTTCTTGTCTTCCGTCAAGACTGAGTTCTCATTCTGGATCAATTTTCGCTCGTTGAGCAAAGCCTCCACTTCACGCTGTTTAGCGTCGAGAAGATGCCTCAGTGCTTCATTCTCATCAAGGGCTAGTTTCAGCTGCGACTCGAGCCGATTCGTGTACATACTTTGACTCAGGAGGAAGTTTTGCAGCGATGCAAAGCCCTCGACTTGACCCTGTGATCGCTGTTGTGGCGATTGCACCAACGTGTTATCGTGTGACATGGCCCTCGACTTTTTAATCCGCAAGAGAATATCGACTGGATCGCTGAAAGAGTTGGTGAACATTGAGTTGGATTCGTTTGACTGGTTTGCGCCAGATCCAGGAGTCGGTGTCGTTACGGCTTGAGGTGCGCTATCCGATCCGCCACCAGAACTTTGTGCATTACTCATCGGGGGACCCATCTGAAACCCGTTCGGAAACCCTGGTATCGGGCTTGGTTGCCCATTGGGCGTTGGTTGTCGGTAGATTAGCCGGTTCCGCACAATGTCAAGGTTGGGAAGTGCCCCCTTAGCAAAACCCCCAGCAGAAATGCCTAGGTTCCCGACGGTTGACGATTCGCCTCCGATTATGGGTGGCGGCACAGGTCCTGCTGGGGCAAGTTCTGGGGGGTTGAACGGCTTGGTCGTGCTCGACGTCTTTGCCTTCTTCTTCGCTCCACCAGACGCCGGAGAGATGGCATTTGTGAGCGTGGAAGCGGATGGCAGAAGCAGGTGTGGGTTTGACGAATGGTTCGAGGCATTGAAGTGCACAGTGTTCGCTAAGACAGGTAACGCACCTCCATTCTGCAAAGGTTTGGTCGACTCCAGATATGGCCGTGACTCGCCTTCTTCGTTCGAATCCTGCGCTAGACGTCTCTTTCCTGAAGGTGAGAGTGGTAGCAGCTTCTTTGGTGGGCCATTCGGCACCGAAGTGGTTCCGCCTGCGCCACCAGGGTAACCTTCGGTCGGGTATAGCAACTCGGCTTGCTCGGCGGCACTGGCACGTCTTGTCGCCTTCTTCCGCTTGATCAAATGCATGAGCTCGGGTTGGTTGCGGCGGAAGTACGGATGGCTGAAAGTGCAGATATCGGTCTTGGACTTTGTCCATTTGCGGAAACCGAAATAGTTGAGCTGACGCTGGAAGCTGTGGAAGTTCGTGTGGTTAAAATACTTGGGTAATACCTTCTCCGTGACGTTGCTTTGGTCCAAGATCTGGAGTGCAAGGCCGTCGTCGGTCCACCGGATCACCTGGTCACTCTCGTTCTGGAGGATTTCGTATAGCATGAGCAAGAACTTGGGGGCATCCGGCTTGGCTCGGTGCTTGGCCATGATCAGATCCTTCGGTAGGATCGCTCCCGGGGCCGCAGGCGCGATCGTCACGAGCGATGCGCCACTCTTGTCCGCGGCATCGTCCTCCGGCCGGCCACTCGATGACTCCTTGTCTTCCGCTTGGTCTTCTTCGCGCACCGGGGTCCCCTTTTCCGCCAGCTTCTTGGAGGGGCTCTTCTGCGGCGGACTCCACGCTGGCGCGGACGACGGCGATGGCGCTGGCTCGGGCTTGGTAACCGGAGAAGTCGTGTTGGCTGGCTGGACGGCAGCCGGGTCCTTGGCGGCCACGACCTCGCTGCGCACGGCCACGACCTTCTTCTTGAGCTTGGCGGGCGCGTCATTGACGCCGGAGCCGGCGCGGCGCACGCGCGCGACCTGCACAACAGCGCCCTTGGACACCATGGCGACTTTGAAAAGAGAAAGAAAACGCCGAGTAAAAAAAAGAAACCCGAAACAGCGCGCGCCCCACCCAGCTGGAAGCGGTTGCACCTGTCGCGTTTTCTTTTTCTTTTTTGTCTCCAAATGCAGCGCGCGTTCCGCGGATGCAAGGCTGGGGGAAGGAGAGCGAGAGGGAGCGTGCGCGCGGCTTCAAGTGAGTCGAAGGTTCCTTCTTTCCGTGTGAGGCGCGATGGATCGACGGTGGAACGCGGCCCCACAACAGCCGAGGGGGTTCTACCAAAGCGCTGGGTCGAACCACCAGGCCAACCGACGACACCTGGCGCGCGCCGCGAGCGGTGACTGGTCCAAATAGAAAGAAAGATCGAGGTTCGCTTTTCTTTTTTCTGCGCGGGGTGGGTTTTCTTCTTTTCCAATTTGGTTCGAAAAAAAAATACCTTCCAGCCACCGTTTGTTCTTCCCTTCCCCCCCTTTCCAAGATGAACCCCGAGCCCTAGAACAACTGCGCGACGGTCGATGGCGATTCCTGAAAAAATACGCTTGCAGAGATTTTCTGCAGTCAACACAACACAGACAGAACATCAATTTTGACTGGTCCAATACTTTTGACGCGATTTCAATTTGACAAAATTCGCAGATTAAAGCACCAGTCAGTTTCGATCTTGAATAATGTTCGAAATGTTGTCATTTAACTCTGGAACTTCAAGCAGCACACTGTCAAACGTGAATTTGTGTTTATCCGTCGAGACGCCCACCGCACCCTCGGGTGTGATGTACGGCAAATTCGGTGATCACGAACGTGAGCGTGGTCGTGCGCATGTGATAGAGTCAAGATCCGACGCATCGAGATGAGATTTCTCAACGGGTGAAGTGTGGCAGAAAACAAAGCAGAGAATGACCCGACGAGTCCTTAGTTCGCGACCCTTCCTTGTAGTCGTGGAGAGCCGCTGGAGGCGTGTTGCGGAATCTCCTTCTTGTTCATGGTCTATCTATGCCAGCGCGTTGCTCACCCGCGCCGCTGGAGTATCTTGTCGGTTGTTCATGCAGTGCTGATTACGCTCCTCGTCATAAGCGTAATGTAGATGATGCCCTGTGGCGTTTGGCGTAGTGCAGATGACGCCCCATGGCGCTTGGCGTAATGCCGATGACGGTGTTGGCGCACTTCGCCTCTCCGGGATGACGCTCTTGCTCGAGAGCATCATGTGGCAATGCTCCTTGTGAGCGTCATATATGGTGCTCTTCATCGTCGCCGCCATCGGCTTCCCACCGTGGCTGAATATGTACACGTAGGTGTGCAGCTCGATATACAGGCCTCCTTCAGATGGGTACACACACATGGTGGTTGTTCATGTCAACTCGATCACCGAGAGACGCTGTCTCTTCTCACGAGAGACCGAGCGTGTCATTTGCAACAGACTCGCCGGTTGTAGCCCAGTGCTGCAGACATGTACTTGCCGCGACATTCTTGCGGTGATATCGGTCTGCTGGATCCACGCGTTTGTAAGTGGTACGGCGGCGAGAGCCATGTGAATACTAATGTCTCTCTTCGGCGGTCCATGTACGTATTTGGGCAACGGTTCCATACGCTCTCGCGCAATCACCGTAAAAACTGAGAGAAGAAGGTAAAAAGTGCTGGGTTGCCGTCGACTGAAATGACGCGACACAGACATTTCTTTCCACAACCCATCACCGCATCATGCATGAGATCGAGCAGAACGCGCTTGCCCAAGCGAACCAAGCGCTTTCGCTCAAGCAGCAACCCGGTAGGTCTAACAACCCTGCCGGTTCAAGAAGATGTGGGAACAATCCACGACACTCATGACCCTATTCAAGACACTTACTGCACATGGTGATCATTTGCAGTGAAGTTCACCATGGAGGTGGACAGCAAAATTGGTCATTGTTCCTGAGGACGCAACTTCGGACAACCTAAATCCACCTGGGACGGAAACGGTGTGAACCATACTGTCTGCAACGACGAAGGCATGTGTCGCGGAAATCAGCGTCTCCCGCCCTCTGGTGACACCACCAGGCGAAAGTTCCTGTGTGTGTCCATAGGCAAGCCCGTGCATAGGGCAAAGCCGGTTTAGTGGGCAACGGCACTCTCCCAAAGCCAGCCACGCACCCCATTAGCCACCTTTTCACAGTGTATCAAAGCCGATCCCTCATGCCCATCACCCAGCCTCTCATGACACAACCACCTCCTCGGCTTGGGCTTTTTCTTCGCAACTGCTTGCGGCACAGCCCTCAGTTCCACCAGACGTCGATCTAGAAGACCTGACGTACAACTCTATCACGTATGAGTTTGTAAGGAGGATCGCCAAGCGGCCGAACCGATCGAGTGAGGCCGAACGGGACAAGAACTGGAGCGAGACGAAAGCAACGTGCGTCGCGCCCACGAATGATCGCTTCAAGACGCGAGCACGCCAACAGCTTTGCTGGTGTACTGCATATTATGCGCAACCACGACACTAAACGCGAGGAGTGTATTGGTGTTTTGGAAGAGCCAGAAGTAGACCGCATGATACTCCAGGCACACGTGGACAGAGAGTGACACCAACGATGCAAGAAACAACAGAAGGAAAGTGCGAACACTTCTCTGTGCAATATTTTATTCTCGGACACATTTGCAGATCGCCTTGCCCGCACAGAAGACCAGCCGAACGGGACTGAACAATGGGGGGGCGGCAATGGCAAGCTAGTGCTGTGGCAGGAAATCGAAGACGAAAATGCGAGCAACCGTACGGAGTGTAATGTTCTTCGTGCCCGCTGATCATGCAAAAGCCACTTGGGATCACAGGCTACTGTGAGAGAAAGAACACACCGATGTTAATCTTGGAGCTCCTCTCCGCAGCACAAGTGGCGGTGATGGGCCGATAGGAAGTTGAGAGGGGGGACAAACTATACCCTGCAATCCAGTATCCGACTTTAAGAGAACGCAATTGCCAAGTTGTAGTTGCAGTACGGATATGCAATGAGTATCACGGAGGAAAACGAAGATCGATAGGGTTTCACTTATCGGTCTAAATCACAACTCTCAGTTTACCCATGAATCTGGTCACTAGTCAGTCAAGCCCATCCTCTAAAGCCGATCCGCACGCTCATGTCAATCTTGTATTCGGTGCTTCACGTACAATTGTCTCTTCTTTGGTTGGTGGGCGATGTGGGCACAATAGCTGGCAATCAACACACACAAAAAACACCTCCACGGCGGCGTTACCGCCAGTCGGCATTGTGGTCCGGGAGATTTGATGTGTGGGTGGGACTCTGTGAGATCCCACCAGCTCATCTTCACCAACCATTTGCACCGTAGACAAAAACGATAAGAGTTAGGCTACCTCGAGGTGAAGCCCTCTGGCCTCGATCTATTGGTAAGTCTCCAACTGACGCAGAAGAAGCCGGATAAACGGAGCGGTGTAGCGGTGTATGTGTTGATGCAAGTGTCTGCTTGGAGGTGGAGGAACTGGAGTGTGGGTGTTCTCACTCCACCGCTATTTACCTGGCAGCGGTCTGCCCGAGCACCGAGCTTACTCTAAACTAACTATATTCGGCACAGACCTCGCCTGCCGTGCCCCTGTGGCTGTCTCCGTGTGCAAAGATATTACACCCTACCATCGTTGAGGAGCAGCAAGCCTTGAGAGTGGGTTGAATGCGCGAAGCGCACGATGTTGACCGTTGGGCCGCTCAGGTTCGTCGCGCTCGGCACCATGTAGCCCCATGGAGTTAACAGGCTGGTGCTGGGGCTGGCCTCCATGGTGGTTCCTCTGCGGGTGACGCACGCGCGCCGCCCGGCACTCATTCATCCTTCGCTTACACAGGAAGTATAGGTTACGACACTTTCGTTGAGTCGCTCGCGCAGGAAGTACAGCTTACGACGGCGAGACTCCTCGTGCGGCAGAACGCTGCCGTTCGTGTTGTCACTCTGCACGGGTTTTGGTGGAGCCTGGCAACGGGGGATTTTCTCGACGGGGGTGAGCACCACAGACATTGGAGTGAGAGTACGGCGGTACGCGACCTCTTCTCGTGTGGGCGTCACAAGTTCGTGGACGCATGGCTAAGACTTGGCTAATGATCTGTCTGAACTGGGACTCGTAGTCCTCAAGTCCAGTGGAACGGATCTGTCGAAGCTTCGTGAGTTGCCTGCACAAACCTTCTTGAAGGCCCGGGGGGTACAATTTATTCTGGAGGACCATCCGCGAGCTCATCCAGCTCTGAACATATCTCGGTTGAAGATGTACCAAGCAGCGACGGTGCCCTTCAGGTTTGACGCCATGATGACAAGTGTAGTGTAGGTGTAATGTAGTTGTCAGGAGTGTTAACTTCGATGTTCTATGCGTGAAAGTACAGCAGCACCTGGTGGAGAAAAGCTGTGACAGGTTCGTTCAAACCTCCGAAGAAGGTGGACTGCTGCTGGTGTCGGGGTTGATCTGCTCAGCACGCCCTGTCAGGGACGAGAGGTTGGGGAACACTTCGTCTTTTTCGGTCGGCGATCAAGCTCGTCCATCCCCCCACACCCCATTCCCACCCCCACCCGCCTTACTTCCTTCCAAGAGAGCGATCAGCCGTCGCCAGGAATGGTTAGCCCCGAGAGCGAAGTAGATAAGAACTCGACGCTTTGAGAAGCCTACAGCAAGGTCGCATCAACATGCCCTCGATCCTGAATCCAGCGCACGTTCCTGTTCGGCAGTGGTTTGCGTGGCACTCGGGCGTTGGCGCAGCCACGTTCCAGTCCAGCGAAACGACCATCGTTCACGTACCCCGCCCGTGGGACTCCTCCGAGGCCACCGATCGCTCCACGTACGAGTTCTATGCCGCAAGCGAGGAAGCCGATACAACAGCGGCTGTCTCATCCTCCGCCCCGACAACCGGCACTAGCTACTCCGACCCTTAGAGCGCAGTCGCCTGGTGTGGCGCGGCGAACGTTATCAGTATTGGATCGGCCAACCCAGGTCAGGCAAGGCCGGCCGACAAGTGAGCTGTGGCACCAAATGAACCAAGAAACATTCAATTTGCTTCTCCTCCAACTCGTTGTTGTTTGCGCTCTCCCTTTTGTCATTCTGGAATCAAAGTATTCAAAGAGTTCATCGCGAAACTTGTTCCCTGGACTACTTCCCCCCCCACCACCACCACCACCACAAATTTACAAAATCAGTACTCGGTAACACTGTCACTGCAGTTGATACTCGTCGCCACGTTATCCCTTACTCTGTCGGGTATTATCTTGCAAGGGTAATTATTTTTATTACTTCTCGAAATGAAAAGGATAACGTATGCCCTCAAGGGGTAGGTCATCAAGAGGGGTAGGTGTCCACACTTTGGGGTGTACAAAGCTTCTGTTGGATGAAAAGCTGCGAAAATGAAGGATATACATTAATATCAACCAATAAGCAGCTTGGGCGCTCTTCCGGCCTCTTTCGCACAAACCGGGAGATGGGTATCAGATACGGGTCTGATGAAATTATCAGGTACACTGATTCTTGAAAATTCGGCCCACATGGGCCGATTTTCAATGGTTTTAATAATCGCGACATCCTTGAGGAAATATTCGTCAGACCTCATCATGCCCCATTGCGCAATACTAGCGTAGAAAAAATCAACAGGAGAAGCTCGAGTATTTGCAGTGTCTAGTGTGACGAAGTGCCGTGGCGCAGACCCCCCCGCCGCCGCTCAAGACCGACTCTGCAGAGATTGATGACAGCGCTGGGCTGTCGTAGGATAGGCGTTGAAGACACCTCAAGCAGCCTTAGTCTCTGGACCGGTCTTCCCGCAGACCAGTCCGATGGGTGAAGGTGATGGTTGGCCGTGATGGAAGTGCGTCAGTCCCACGGGCATTCCTCGGAACAGTGACCGGTTGGTCCTTTGACGTGTGTTGGCTTCGCTAAGTACGGCCGAGACGTAGCCAGCGCACCTAGCGCGGGCTTACCCAAGATCGCCCCAGTTAATGTTCACTATATCAGTAGATGGGTAGCAAAGATAGGTACTAAGTCAGTAGGTAGTCAGTAAAGGCCCGGCAGAGGGCCAGGGCGCCTGAGGGCGTCCGTCCATCAACAAGACTTTGGTTTTCTCCCCCAACTCGACTTCCTCATCACGCCGAGCGGCTCCAGCGCGTCCTGACCGGCCCGCAAGCGACTCCGAGAAGGTACGCTTGCCCGTGTCGATACCGTTTACAGTAGATAGCGCACTCTAGTTCTGTGTGTGTGTGGACTGGTCTGTGCATTGGGAGTGAGTTGACTAGAGCGCAACCGTTCTAAAGACTCAGTCTGAACGACTTGGCTAGCTCCAAGACCTGAAGGCACTCCATATTCTGGGTGTGTCCCACTTGCGTTTGGCTATTCATAGGTAGCGCACTACATATTGAGAGAGGCGTGTGAGAGAGAGGCAGAGGCCTCATGATTGAGAAAGTTAGTGGAGCAGGGGCTCTCTAACCTCAGAATATGTTCCTATTGTTCTGAACTGTTAGCTCATTCTAGTTGCATTTCTGCTCGACGTAGT
>JAADVR010000963.1:0-11896 GCA_023335855.1 Pythium scleroteichum
CACGCCGCGCGCCGCCGAGATCCTTACGCGCATGGGCATGGAGAACGTGGACGTGCCTCGGAACATGGGCATTCTCGCGGCTTACGCGATCGTCCTGCAGCTCATTTTCACGTTCATTCTCTACAAGTTCCACACAGGCCGTCGCTAGGCAGTGGCAAACCACCTACGCGAACCATTTTCTGAATCTCTATCTCTATCTCTCTGTCTCTGTTGTGAGATCGATAAAAAGACGAATCTACTAACCTGAAATTCTACAACCAACCTACCGTGTTTTGATACAGATGCTCTCCACCCATCCATTTTGCCTCAAAGCTCAAGGAGGCAATGGTGCGACGCAAGCGCAAGGGTCTCGTGAAGGAATCGCTCGCCGGCGGCGAGTCCACAGGCGCGCCGGCCGCCGCAGACGTGCGCCGTGTCGCAGAGCAGCCTCCGCTGAACGCGGCCGTGCCGTTCGCGGTCGAAACGGACGCCAAGAAGCCGAGCAATCGCGAGTCTTCCGCGCTCGACCTGGCCGCGTGGTTCGCGCTGCTCGCCGAGGCGCCCACGCGCTTCGAGCAGCTGCGCCTGCTGCAGGGCTTCCGTGCAGGCGTCAAGCGGCTCTCGGGCGCCGAGCCAGGCTTCGCGGCGTTCGCCGAGGCCGCGTGGTGTCTCTTCTTCCGCTTGTTCAGGGCCATCGGCGCTGGGCTCGAGCCGCTGCAGAAGAATTTCCTGCTCGTGCTGAGCGACCTCGTGGCCATCGACACGCTGGACGGCGCGGCCGCGTGGGGCGTTGAGGTCGTCGCACGTGAGGAGCTGCGCGCCGCGTTGGACGCGCTCTTCGCTGCCGGACGATCGACTGACACGGACGGCGAGCGCGTGGTCAAGCGACTGAGCCACTTGCAGACGCTCGTCGAGTTCCCTTTCCTGCTCAAGGTACTGGTCCACGACAGCGACAACGGATCGGCGAGCAGCACGCTGCGCCGCTCGGTCCAGTTCCTCGCCGATCAGCTCGCCGTGCTGGTCGCGCCAATCGCCGAGTACCAAGCGATCCACGGAGATGACAACATCGACGCTGCAAATGGAGACGCGGATGAGGCCGCGCAGGCCGCGGACGCGTCAAGCCCGACAAACGCCGTGCTGGTGGCGTCTGAGCGGGCCAGCGTCGCGCTCAAGTGCATCATCGTGCTGGGAAGCTTGAAGGACACGCTGTACGAGCAGCTGGTCGGCGCGAACGCGACCTTCCTGGACGCCGCTGTCGATTTTTCGCGCCTTCTTGACCACTGCGCGCTCATCTTGAAGACCCGAGTGGTCCACAAGGACCTGCTCACCCAAACAGGTCTAGCGTACTGCCTTGTGCTGCGTCTGATGCTGTTCGGCTCGCTGAAGAGCGGCAACCAAGCTGGCTCTGCCCACCAAGACACGATCAAGCTCCTCATCAGCGCTGTGTACCAGCATGACGAAGCTATCGCGGCGGCCCCGATCAACGAGGGCCAACTGCGTGAGCACCTGGAGAAGGACAACGCCAGTTTCGGCGACTTTGCGCGTCTCGCGGTGTTCCGTGGGTTCATCAACAGCCTTTCGGATGAAGAGCTCACGCTCTCGGTGACCGAGCTGGTGGCATCTGAGAAGGGCAGCGACCAACGATCGATTCTGGACTACGTCTTCTCAACAGTCCACGGCTACTGCGGCGACGAGTCGCTCAACACGCGTCTGTATGCTTTCCAGGTTCTGGAAGCGTTTCTTCGCCGTGGTGTCGGCGTGATCAGCAAGAAGAAGGAAACGGAGACCACTGCCGCAGCGATCACACAGTCAACGATCGCCAACCTTACGAGCGTCGTGTTACTCAACTGGGAGAATCCGTCCAAGCGAGTTAACCAGTTCATGCACTTGATGTTCACTCACATCGTAAACTTCCAGGTTCTATGCGGACGATTCCACGATTGGAAGACCAATGCGGTGGCCAAATTTATCCAGCTACCCCGCCACAGCCGCGCTCGTTACGGAGGTCTCTCGATTCTCGTCACGCAGTACGGTGCAGCGACTCTCCTCGACGAGCATCCGGCTCTCCTGAAGTCAATCTTGTACGCCGTTGGGATCAAGGATGTGTCCGCCGCTGCCGCTGGTTTGTTTACGCAAGTGCTGGACGAACTGAGTGACGGAGGCAAGCGAAATGACGAGGAGGAGTTGGCAAAGTTGCGTCATTATTGGATGGCCGATGTCGTCGAGGTACTGCTCAGCGGAGAAATCAAGCTGCGCTCGAGCGTTGCGATGTATGCGCTGCCGTTGTTGCTGAAGAAGGATCCGGCGTGTGTTGGCGTTCTCATCGAGAAGCTTCGAGCGGAAGGCACGTCCAACAAGGACGTGTCGCTGTGGGCGATTATTGAGGTTCTCAAGTTTGCTCGTCGCAAGATCTCACCGGAGAAACTGCTTGGACTTTCCGTGACGGAAATCAAGGAGGGCCTTGAGAATTCGCGGCCAGAGGCCCGTGGTGCCGCATTCGAAGCACTTTGTGCGTCACTCAAGTCTACCAATCTGCCGTCGCCGGAAGAAATCCAGCTCATCAAGCGATTCTTGGTGCTTAGCGCCAAGGAGATCACGGCGTCGACGCGTGTCAACTCACTCAACGGCCTCAAGACCGTTCTCTTCCGCGTGAAAGAGTTCTTACGCATCAACGACAAGGAAAACACCAACCCCCGAGCGACTAAAGATGAAAAGCAGTTTGTCGCCAACGAAGTCACGCGCGCGAAGGAGTTCCAGAAGTGGATCGAGCTGTTCATTGCCACTGCCGTCTACCCTGGGTCCCTCGTACAGCGCAGTATCGTCGGGTTGGAAGTGCTTTTACTGCATCTTCAGGTGTTCGGAGTGCCGTCTGCTGACGAGGACTCTTTGTTGATGACCCCGCATATGGTGACCTGCTTGCTGAATATGCTCATTGGTTCCTGGGACGTCATCCGTGCCCTCGCCAACACCATCTTGGACTTGTACCCAGCCGATCTCCCGGGATTTACGACGCAGGGCGATCTGGAACGCCTCTGGAAGTGGGCGTTAACACTGTGCATCAGCCCACGTCAACGTGAGAGTGATGCTGGCGCCCATTTCATGCTTCTCCTCTACACGCGCAGCCAGTCACTTGTGGCGCACAGCGTCGCCGACTTGCCGCCCACGCTTCCATCTGGAGCGCCCGTGGAAGATCCCCACGTGCGGCTTGTGCTCAAGCTCACCGATATCATCACCTCGCGCTTGGAAACTGCTGATATTTCTCGAGGCGAATCCCCGCTCGTACATGGCTTGTTGCTCTCGCTGCGCTACATCATTGACAACACGTACTTCGCGCCGGTGCAAAACCGGACCGAGTGGAAGTTTGCGCTTGGGCGAGTGTTCAACGTAGTCCATCAGTCGATGAGGATGTCGCTTGCCGTCGTGGGAGACGCCACATCCGGCGTCGGTGACGAGACGCTCTCTGACACTTTTGAGGGTGTAGTAGGCGAGGTTTCTGCTGCAGGTGGGAAGACATCAGCGATCCCCCTGCGTGTTGACTGCCGCGGCCATCTCATCCTTGAGGATACGGAGAACGACGCTGAAGGAGGTGACGACGCAGACACTGAGCAGCGTGCTGTCGTTGGTAGTTGGCTGGCGGCTCGCGAGTGCGGTGCCATTATCGACATGATCATGCGTCGAGTTCCGCTGCCGAGCAATGACGAAGAGAACGACTTCTTTGCCTCTGAACTTGCTCGCCAGGGTGGCGAGATGCTCCTGAACTCCCTGTTTGAGCTCAAGCACAAAGGTGCCGTGGCCACAGCGTACGAATCGTTCGAAGGCGTGTGCAAGTCGTTCTTGGCCCATGGCGAGAAAAACGAGATGATTGGAAACTTGCCGTCATCTTGGGCTGACAAACTGCTTGATCGACTGGAGCGATCGGAGCAGCAGTTCATTCTGCGTCGTAGCTCCGGTTTTGCGTACAGTTTCATCGCGATCCTGCGAGCTGAGCCTCGCAACACCGCCGCGATCATTTTGCCGCGCGTAATGACCAATTTGCTGCGTCTCGCCGCGCAGGACACGGACGCAATGGCCGCCAAGGCAGCGCCTCACCAACAGGCCCACTTGGTGTGGCGATCGCGCGTTCATGCCCTCAACATCCTCAAGCTCATCTCCCAAGACGCCGTCCTTTCGGATGATGTGGCAGTCTATGTTGCACAGATGCTCGAGTACGCTATCTTCGGGTTTGAGTGCCGTTCGTGGGTTGTTCGCAACTCGTCCATGATGCTCTTCGCTGCCGCGACCCAGCGCGCCCTCGGTGACAAGCGAATCGCAGACGGTGCGTCCAAGAACAAAATCCCGAGTGCCGAGGTGTTTTCGCGCTTCCCACAGCTCGATGGTTTCCTGTTCCAGGCGCTTGAGCGCTTCACGGACGCCGCGATCACGGATGGCACGGTGCCACCGGGCTTGTTCCCAGTTCTCATGTTTCTAAGTCGACTGCGACCGACCGATGAGGATGAAGACGAAGTTCTGCGCGCCCGTGGCAGCAAGCCATTGGCGGACTTCATTCCACTCATTCTCATGTGTGCGTCTCAGTCCGTACTCGCAATTCGCCAGATGGCTGCTCAGGTTCTCGGCTCGATCGTCCGCTTTGACATGGTCTTGCTGGTTCTGAAGCAACTGTCTGAGGCGTTGCCACACGGCGTCCGTTCTCCGGCGAGCACAGGCGCAGATCGACCCAAGCCGAAGACAGCCAACTATGTACACGGTGTACTACTTCAGGCGCAGAGTCTGATCACCAAGTGCCTGGTGCAAGCTGGAAACTCGACTACCAAGGTTGCTGGCGCCCAGGAAACCCTCCAGTTCGTGGCGTCTGAGTTCTTGCCAGTCCATTTGTGGCTCTCGACGGAGCGTGTGAAGTGTGCGAGTGTTCGAGCCGTCACATGGGAAATCGTCGAGTCCGTATTCCAGCTGCAGGCGAGCCGACCCGGACTGCTCTCTCTCGACAAGACGGCTGAAGCGGTGGCAACCGCTGTGTTCAAGGCGGTGGATGCTCTGGTCGCGGAACCCGATGCCAACCGTGCTCCTGGCGACTACAACTGCAATCGAGCAGTGGTCAGTACGTTCTTCAGCCTGCTCGCCCTGAACTTGACGCCGTCGGCCAAGGAAGCTTCATTCATGAAGACTTGGTTTGGCCGAGTTGAAGCCCTGCTGCAGGCCCGAGTGCTAGAGGTCCGTAAGCGAGCCTTCAAGAAGCTTGTGAAGTTCATCCACACGAGCGGTTTCGACTTCGAAAAGGAAGCTACCATTGTTGCGAGTCTTCAGGCGGTGCTGCTCAAGCAGCTCGTGATCGAGACACACCCAACCGTCAAGACTCGCCTGCTTCAGTTGCTCATCGAAATCCAGGACTCGTCTGCCGCAAGCAAGGCGCCTCTCTCGGCTAATGCGGCAGCTATTGATACATTCCTCTGCTTGCTTGCAACCTCGGCGAATGTAGACGTCGTGGGGCCGGTGTTGCGTCTTCTGGCTGCTGCAATCCGCGACGGCGCGAACAGCGAGGCAGCGCTGCTGGCACTCAAGAACAACGTCATCGAGCGTTCGTCGGAGGCGCAGCCGCTTGGCTTGCGCTTCTCTGCCGCAGTGGCCGTCGAGCGAAGCGACCTGCTACTCGCTCACACTAACCAGAAGGACAGCACTGTCGAAATTGCTCTTGACGCATGGACAGCAGCGATTAGACTTCTTCAGGACGACGATAGCCACGTTCGCGACGTCATCCGTAAGGCGGTGCACCGCGCGCTGGCTGCGGCTGACCACGCGTTCTCTTTGGATTCCAGCGTGTCGGAGACAGCCTTGCTCCCGTTTGCGATTCGTTTCTTTGTCAAGTCATTTGCGACGTCCGCAAAGGGCTCGGGAGCGATTAGATCGATGCTGCTTGAGACCATTGACGCCCCCAGTGTGCTCATCGAGTACTCGACCGGGGCCAAAGCTCAGGACTGGGGCGACCTGTCGACTCGCATTTTCGAGGCCGAAGGAAACAACTTTTACGCCGAGGCCGACCTCGTTGCGCAGCTTTTTGCAGGCTGCGTGTTCGAGCAACCGAACACGATGGCCTTGAAGACCGAGGTCCTAGAGAAGCTGCTCCAAGCTTTGACTGTGCTCAACGACAGCCGCACGCGTGAGCAGTGGCTCGGTGGTATGACCTACTACGCCAGCGTCTTCCCGACATTCTTCAGCTTGCTCTGTGTGGGCGTCGCTGCACTGGCGTCACTCACCGAAGGCGAACGTGTGAGCTCCGTGGCACTCGTCAAGTCCATCCAAGACCAAGCCTCACTGTCACTCTCCTTCCTCAAGGAGGCGCATCCCCTCTTGGCCAAGGCCCTCGCGGAGATCTCTACAGGAGCCAAGGAGCCCAAGGCTGTCGACGAGTTGGTCTTCCTCAGTCCCCAGTGGACTGCTATCACCTAGAGAGCATCTCATTGCGGTGCGGAACTGTTCAGTCCTTTCCAGCTGCCTCTGATATCCAATACATGTTGTCTCAGGCGACCACTTTGCTCGCTTCTGTACCTGCGGGAAATGATACTAGAGGGCAGTCGGGTCTTTTCCGAAATTTTGGCAACTGAACATGTTATGCTCTATGCAGATGGAGATGCTGACAGCCATTTTCACCACGACCAGGCGACGCAACGTGGCGCATTTCTCCCGCATTCTCCAAATCCCCATGGGCTGCCACCACTCGCACGACGCTCGCGTTCCTGCGGACGAGCTCTCGTTCTGCTCGGCAGCGTTAGCGTCGGCGGTCTCAGCTGACGACGCGATCCTCGTCGCCAAGATCTTCACGAAGTATCCAGATCTCGTCAAGAGCAAGGCTCAGGACGTGGGGCTCGTCGCTCAATGGTGTACGGACGCCAAGCTCGACCTCCTGCGCGTGCTGTTGCGCCATGGCGCGGACCCGGACGAAGGCTTGGAGGACGGCGTCTCGGCGCTGCACCTCGCAGCCATGACCAATCAAGCCAACGCCGTGCAGCTTCTCCTCAATTTCGGTGCGAATGTGAACGCGAAGCTGCGAGTGCCCGGCCAACCGATGGACGGCATGACGCCCATGCATCTCGCCGCGCGTGCAGGGTTTGTCGCGGTCGCTGAGGCGTTGGCCAGCAGCAAGAAGCTGGATCTCTCGATCCAGGATGCGAGTGGATCCACGGCGGTGGGTGTCGCTGCTTCTCGCCATTGCGGGCTCCCTGTGTTCGAGATTCTCCGGTCCAGGGGCTTGACGCAAAGCCAGGATGGCGTCTCAATTGATTTGGCACTCGCCTGCAAGCCACAGCCTGACGCTGCCGCCGCGAGCACAGCGGTATCAACGAGATAGTCGTTGGGCAGAGCTTAGTTCCATGTTCTCGATGGCAGAGTTCCAAGTACAGTATCCATGTTCACGTTTGAGTATGGTCTCACTCTAATGTCCAACTACGCTGTCGGGTTGGCCGCTGCCTGGATCTCCGCGAGCGTGGCGAGCTGCGCGGGGACCATGAGCAGCGCCGGCTTCTGGTAGTCGGCCGGGAACTTTTCGTCGGCGACGAACGACCGCACACTCGCGTACGGCGCCGTGTCGGTCACGCCGTCGCCAAAGAGCTTGATCACGAACGTGGCCTTGCCGAACGCGAGCAGCGGCGCCTGGCCGTCGAACGAGCAGTTCGGGTTGAGCTTCTGGCACTCGGCGAGTCGGTCGTGGCGGATCTCGCCCATGATCTGGGTCGTGTAGTGCTGCGTCTCGGAGGCGCGGCTGAGAAAGTCGGCGAGCAGGCGCGGGTCCTGGAAGGCCGGGTCGCCACCAAAATACGCGTCTGGATGGACGAGCGACGCGTCGTGGTCGAAAATGCCGTGGGTGCCCAGGAGGTCGAGGTCGAAGGTCTCCGGCGCGGGGCTCACGGAGAAGTTGGCGAGACGCTCGTCCAAGTTGTAGTGCGTCATGACGGCGTCGCGGAGTACGCGCTTGGAGACGTTCTTGCCGTCGCGCGGCAAGTAGCCGTGGTTGGCCAGCGTGTTGACTCCGGGGCACGGGCTCCGGCGGAACGGCGTGGTCGCGCCCTGTCTCCCCGAGACGACCGAGCCTGTGGGGCGGAAGTACGTGCCGACGGCGAGCGAGGACACGTCCTGCGCCGTGGCCGTCGAGGACGAGACAGCAGCGGCGATGGCGAGAGCCGAAGAGAGTGTGGCGAACGAGACCATGGTGAGTCGAGCGGGGGGAGCTTGGTGGGCAGCAGGCAAATGCCAGAATGCCTTCGACCACCGACCGAGGCGGTCGAAGCACGAAACGTACGCGACAGTTCGAAGAAGGAAGATCGGGGTGCGCGTGGACAGCCACTTTGGGCTCCTTGTCGAGACAGACGTCGATCTCGGCAGTGGGTGAGAACGCTGAAAGCCATCATCGCCACGCCTATCTGACCTAGTGGGAGCTTGGTAGTCTCTTGGATTCAGTGTGAAGGCCGTGGCGATTGTGGATGATTCCCAGGTCTGCGATCTCAGGATTCCGACGGTCTCAGATCCCCCCATAACCGATTTCCATCCGGTGCGATTCCAGATCAGACAAGTCGAATCCGTCCAAAACAACCTCCAGGAATCAATACCGCGATAGTCAACAGCGCTCCGGATCTTTCTCCGCGCGGCTGCCGCCTTGAGGTAATCGACACCTCGGCCATCAAGAATGGATCCTAATCTGTCGCCCATCGACTCGCCTCGTCACATGTGAACTGACGTTCTGGATCGATTCTGTGGTTGGCCTCACACACGTCGCAGCACGCTCGTTGAGATTCTTTAAAGTTGAGTTCATTTTAGATTACTATCTTGGTAGTAGTTCCAACTCACCTAGGCACTGGCGGCAGCGACGATCTTGAGAGACGTGGCCTGGAGCTGGGCGGCCGTGAGCACCGTGGCCGGCGTCTTCCAGTCGGCCGGGAACTTTTCGAGCTCGAAGAACGACTGGACGCGCGCGAGCGAGCCCGTCTCGGTCGCGAGATCGCCGAATCGCTGCAGCGTGAGCGAGGCCTCGCCGAACGCGAGCGTCACCTGCGTCGAGCCGAACGTGTAGTTGGCGTTGCTGGCGACGGTCGCGGCCAGACGGTCCTTACGCAGCTTGCCCATAATGGCCACGTCGAACGGCTTGGTCTTGCTGGCGCGGCTGAGCATGTCCTTGAGCAGCGGCTGGCTCACCTGCGACGGGTCTCCGCCGAGGTACGAGTCGGCGTGGGCCAGCGAGGCGTCGTGCTCGATGAGCCCGTGCGTGCCCAGCAAGTTGAGATCGAACGAGGCCGGCAGCATACTCACGAGACGGTCCGCGAGGGCCTGCTCGAGGTTGTACTGGGTCATGACGGCGTCGCACAGCTGCGCGTTCGTGATGTTCTTGCCGTCGCGCGGGAGGTACCCGTGGTTGGCCAGCGTGTTGATGGCCGGGCACGGCGTGCGGCGGTAGGCGGCCTTGGTGTTGCCCGGCACGCCCGACGTGACGTACGCCGACGGACGGAAGTATGTGCCGACCGCCAGCGCGTCCGAGACCGAGAGCAGTGCGACGGCGGCCGTGGCGAAAGCAGCGTAGAACGAGACCATCGTTGGGTGAAGAGACTTGGTGGCTGGAGAGGCAAGTTGGAGAATGAGCCTTGCACTCAACGACTCACGTGGCGAACGGCATCGCAGACGCCCGAGTCCACGTTGTGCACCGGTGGACCTCCTCGTGGCATCCAAGCTAGCATCTGTACGCCGCGAGACCGGGTGGCGTCCCGACTCGTGTGGCGATTCTTGAGGCAGCTGATCGACGCAGGACGGACGCGATGGGCCTTCTCGGCGGGCCACACATCGCAAGACTGCACGTGAGTCACAACAACAGTGCCGACAGCATGGACCACCGTAAACGGCTCGTGTTGACGCGGCGTCCGCACGCGATGGCTTGATCGCCACGGTCTCCAAGGTCTGTTATAAGTGTGTGATCGTCGTCGCACGAAGCGTGAAGAGGCCGGACCCATCTGTAACAGCTGGTGGTTGGACACCAGCTGGCTGATATTGCAGCTCCGCTGTACAGGCGACAGGACGAACGGCGACGCCACAACCATTGCCGCGCGAAATTGATTCGGTGCGGGCCAGAGAGCCTGAGGCATCAGCGTCCAGCGCGTGATGCGTGTGGAGCCTCAGCGGAGGGAGGGGGACTCCGCCGGACAGACCCGACGATAGCGAATGGAAACCCTAGGGGGAAGAACCTCCACTGCCCATGGCAAGAGCGATCTTCGCGAGGGGATAGACGGTGGAATGGAAGATGCAGTGTTTATATTAGGAGATTCTTACGCGGTCTCATCGCTGAGTTGCCGCCCACCACTGAATTGGACAACCGCGGCGTTTTGGCGTTGGCGACGGCCTGGATGAGCGCCGACGTGTTGAGCAACGCGGCCTGCGAGAGCAGCGCCGGCTTATGGTAGCTCCTCGGGAACTTTTCGTTGGCCAGGAACGAGCGCACGTTGGCGAGTGGCGCCGTGTCGCTCACGCCGTCGCCGAAGAGCTTGACCACGAACGCGGCCTCGCCGAAGGCCAGGAACGTGCTCTGCGCGTCGAACGTGCAGTTGGGGTTGATCTGCCTGCACTCGTTGAGGCGGTCGCGACGGACCTCGCCGAGCGTCTGGATCGTGTACGGCTGCGAGCTCGACGCGCGGCTGAAAAAGTCCTCGAGCAGCGCGCCGTCCGGGAACGCCGGGTCGCCGCCGAAGGACGCGTCCGCGTGGACGAGCGAGGCGTCGTGCTCGATGAAGTTGTGCTTGCCGAGCAGGTCGAGGTCGAAGGTCTCGGGCACGAAGCCCGTGAGGAAGGTGGCGAGCCCGTCGTCCAGGTTGAAGTGGGTCATCATGACGACCTTGAGCCCGGCACGCGTGATGTTCTGGCCGTTGCGCGCCAGGTAGCCGTGGTTGGCGAGCGTGTTGATCGCTGGGCACGGGCTGCGGCGGTACGGCGCTGTAGCACGTCCAAGTTGAAGACCTCGGGCAAGTTCTTGGTGAACGACGCAACGCCGTTGAAGTGGGTCATGATGGCGGTCTTGAGGCCCTCGCGGGTCACTCCCTGGCCGTTCCGCGGCAGGTAGCCGTGGTTGGCGAGGGTGTTGAGCGCAGGGCATGGACTACGACGGTACGGGGGCGTTCGTACCCGTCACACCCGAGACGATTGAGCCCGTCGGTCGGTAGTACGAGCCAACGGGGAGCGTGCCCAATAGCAATCGAGCTCGAGATGGCAACGTCGGCAACGGCGATCGAGCAGAAGGAGACCATCGACAGAAAGCAGAAGGAGACCATCGACAGAAAGCAGAAGGAGACCATCGACAGAGAGCGAGGGTGGCTGAACGAGGCTTGGCAAATGCTGCAATGAGCATTTTATTTTATTTTATTTTAACTGTCTACGCCAGTTACACACGGGGCGGGCATGCCTCGGCCCCGCCAACCGGACCTCCCTCGGGATGGCCCGGCGGCTGCGGCTGTCCTCGCGAAAGCGCTACGACACTGAGAAATGCAGGTATCAATATGCATGGGCGCGTGACGAGAGCTAAGAATGCAATGTAGGCATGGAAGCCGCCGCTTCCGGTCCAGTTGTGACGGTGTGTTGAATGAGCCAGGCCGGGTTGCCGGCTCTGGATGTCGGTTTGTCGGTCTAACTCGTGTCTTAATGGAGAGATCGCTGTATGCTATTCCACGGCTGACTGCGCCCGGCGGTCGCTTCTTCGGCGAATAATCTCATCCAGTCCAAAGCGTAGATGTTGATGCTGACGGCGCCCGAGCGAAATGCTACCATTGGCAGTCTCAAGTTCGGCGAGCTCATTATTTTCGCAGATAGCAGCACTGTTTGCAGCACATGTGCGTTGCCAGTGGTCACGATTTGCGTCCCAGATTGCCTCAAGCACGGCCTTGTGAATGCGCTTTTGTTC
>JAADVR010000964.1:0-11896 GCA_023335855.1 Pythium scleroteichum
CAGAGATGATCGCCTCAATGGACTCGAGAAGCTTATTCAAACCCACGTTGTGCCCCGCCTTCGCTGGCAGCCCGAATACCGAAGGTATACCAATCTTGATCAGGACGATGGGGCGAGCTGCGGCTTGTATTGCACAGCATTCCTGGAGATCATGCTCCACAATGGCGAATGTACAGGCAATCTACCCAACAAGTTCTTGAGGGTGAGATACATGACAATGGTGGCCAAGTTACTGATCCAGTGTGACGCTGCCCAAGCCTCTAGTATTTGAGTTGCTAACACTTAATAAAATGCATTGCAAGGAACCACGGAATGGGTTGTGACTTGAGGCCGCCTGCCATTTTGTTCGGTTGATGCAAACAGAGACTTTCGAGTGGACGCTTATTCTGAACCGAGTTGCTCTGTCTTGTTGGTGTCATACCAAACTTTTCGACTTCCGCCCTCTCCAAAACCTTTTTTGGGGCCTGTAACCTTGGTCAAAAAGCGCAGCTAGCCTTGGGGGGTTCTCATGGTTTTGTTACCGAGCAGTTGCCTTCTCATTCCAATATCTTCTCGGCAACTGCGTTCACTGGAAATATAACTGTAGCCATTCGGGATGAGTTTGGGATAATGAAAGCCTCTATCCCGAAACGTCAAGTTTTCTACAAACGTATTCGGTATGCAGAGTGACAGCCGATTGAGAAGACCCACCGAGACCGCTACGTGCTCCCAGCTGTATACTACAAGATTGATACTATTGAAATGACGACTCTGACCAGAGGAAGGCGCTGCAGTGCGAATGTATCCGACTGCGAAACCGTGTTCATCGACGATTATCGATATGAGCGTGCCGTCGTCGAGAGTGACGAGGCTCAGTGGTGGTATTACGTTGCGGCTCTCCGTGGATTGTCTCAGCTGTATGTGTGGGTTCGGATTTGTCTCCTAGTGTGGGGGTGTTACCGTGCACAAGCAGCGGAGCCGCGTAACCACGATCAACGCTTCTTCAAGGGCATGACAAGCGTCGCTCGAACTATCCTCAAAGTTCCAGGCCACACCATCGTCTATGGCAGCTGGCTACCCATCGTCGGCTATACCTTGGCTCACTATTTCGACTCCAGCTCAGTGCAGCTCATTAGTCAGTTCAAGTGGTCTTCGCTTCACGGCTTCTTTGCATTCAACCCAGTCGAGTACGTGATGGCCGCATCGGTTCAGATGTGCAACATCTGGATGCTTGCCATGCTGTTGAAGCTTGCCCTACATTTGCTCTCTTCCATGGTTCGCAGCCGACAACGACGACCCAGTTCCAAGCTTGAAGGCAAACTAGCATTTCGTGGCGGATGGATCGGTCTTGTATCGTGGTTGACAACGTTTGGTTTGATGCGTATACTCATATTTCGTGACTCGAATGTCATGTCGGTCACTCCTCTTCTGCGCCAAACCCCGGTTAGTGTCGCGAGTGCCTCACCAATGAGTGAGAATTATGCTGATAAAGGCATTCGTTTGGATCTGAAGTGTGCTCTCGCATCGAGTACTGCTATCGTTGCCATTGGAGGATTCATCAAGATTGCCGTCGGGGTTTTGATGGGCAACCGACGAGTCTGTTTTGGTGTCGCTCATTCTACGTACCTCACAGTGCTGGAAGAATATGGTCCTCGTCAGCGCTTGATACTCACTGGGGATTCAACTTCGCTCATCAGCCAAAAAGAGGACGCGTGTTACTTGGTCCAAGTCTCCACACTATCATAGGCGGATTGATTGGATTCGAAAAAGCTTCAATCAAAGAGACAGCGTGTAAAGTGCGCGACTTTAAAGTCTCCCCAATGCATTGGCGACCAATCCAAGGCTGCCCATTTCACGAACACATTTTCGACCTCGACCGCCGCACAAAGGAGATGTGTCCATGGTGCGCCTCATTAACATCGTTAACGTGACAGATCCCCTCCTGCTCTTCCAAATGTACACTGTTGGAAGACCAGTCATCATTTGCTCAGTTCATTCACGAAATCTGCCGCCGTATCGTCTTCTGCTTCCAATCAGCCAAGTTGACGTGAAGTCCATGCGTACGCCAGGTAGTTCCATTCTATTCGAATGTGTCATCAATTCTCGTGACTTGCCGTGGGATCTACTAGTTAATTGCGGGTGAACGATGGTTGAAGTCTTTGGGTACACATATGCAATGGGACCAGGGGGCGTGACTCAACGCCATAGTTAGCGTCGGTTATTCGGGATGGGCACGTTGAAGACGCAGCCATTTTGCTGATCGTTTCGGACATTGCTCGCACCGGACTAGTCTTCAGCACGCGCAGCTACTACGATGTGAGCAATGTGGTCAGTCCAGGGATAGTGACTTGCTGGGGGACAGCTGCATGTCATGTCTTACATGCGAGCGTTAACGACACTGGCGTGGTGACAGCGTCTCAAGATGGCTCAAAAGTAGACTTGTTAGACGTTTGGCCGTACAAGTTCGACTCTTTATCAATCACCCCACGCGCTGCTGTTAAATATTTGAATGTGGGATCTTACCCGCCATGCATTCTCTACCAAGCATCATGTACGGGTCTCGAGCTTCAACCAGATATGGTTCTCCAAATGCAAGTCCAACTCATTGAATCTATAGCAGCCAAGGCACCTCTCACAGAGCTCACGCGTAGCAACTGGATTGATCGTCTCCACGACTACTGCAGATTACGAGTCCATAAAATTCACCACATGTCGTCGTCTAGTGCTAGACGAATGTGCAGCGTCGCGCCCAAATCGTCATCGTCCCGCTCCAGACCAGCGCTATGTAACGCACTAGTGCCGTGGAAGAACTATCACCCGACTACCCCATCGAAAGAGCAGAAGATTCCGATTTGGGAGCATATTTCCATTCGAGTTGACAAGCTTCAGCGGCAGTATCCCACTCTCGAGCTGGATTTGACCGTCATTGCGTCCAATTTTAGTGAGCAAACTCACAACAACGAGTTCATACTCGCTCCAAGCACTAGCATTCTATCGCAAACAAACAGTTGGCGACGGGGTATTTGCGTCCCTCAGTGGTTTCAATCCTATCCAGTATACTCTGGTCGTGTCGATCCAGATGCGCAATTCGCGCTGTCGTGGAAGGTTGGGTTTGCGTTCGCCTCATCAGTGACCGCAGAGGGGCGCAGTGTGAATCAAGCAAAGAAAACCGGCGTGCTTGTGTTTCGCGCAGGCTAGCTCAGCGTTGTATCTTGGCTCACGACACTCGTATCCACTTCCGCGAAACGCGCGTTCTTTCTGTCTCTGAGCTTCCACCCAGTTTCGACCTCAACATTATGCGCGACCTACCCCAGTTCCGCAACTTTTCCGAAGCCGGCTTCCGGTATGATCTCAAATGCGTCTTCTCGCGGCCGCTATTCCAATCAGCGGGGGATCTCTCGTCCAAAATGTTGTTCGCATTATTTTACAGGTCGAGGCACAAGCAATGTCGTCGCCCGAACGTTTTACGTCCCGTTGAGTATTGGCAAACTCTGGAGCTGGTGGAATATGAACGGCTACACAGCGTTCAGCCTTCGACGAAAATGTACGAGGAGATGACGCTGGGCGCTCGAAGACAAGGCAGAGATCGAGCTTGTCGGAGTCGTCGACTCGAGAGACGTGTGCTGGTCAATTGTGGTTAAATCGAAGATGGATCCACCACAGCAAACGCCCGTATCACGTCACAGAATTACCGTAACGACTTGACCACCTTTCAGAGGGAAATGTTATGTCTACCGAATGTCGCATGAATGTGGTGTGAATCTACTGCGTGTCTCTGTCTATTTCCGAAAATCTCCTCCCTCGTCCAAGAAACACGTCCACCACCGATCCTTCGCATATACCAAATCCACTGTGTGTCAGTGATGCGTACCTACATAAATATAATCCCGAGCCAAGTTTTTGGCGGTGCGATTCTTTGCAACTATTGGCCGCAACCTGCGGCCTCCCCACCGCTCACTCGAGAATCGCTCGCCGACACGGTCACCATGTTGTACAAGCTCAGCACGACGCTGCCCAAGCAGCAGGCCATCGCGGTCATCGGCGGCGGCGCCATCGCGCTCTCCTACGTGACCTTTGCCTTCTACCGCTACACCGGTACGCGCTCGTGAAATCCGCGTCGAAATTGGGTCCATATTGACCGAGTTCTGGTCGTCTGTAGGCAAGGACTTTGGCGGCGCGCTCCCGGGCGAGCCCAAGACCACGTCGGCCGAGTGGGCTGCCGCGTCGGTTGAGCTCGGCAAGCACCAGAAGGCCAACCCGATCCGCCACTTCCGCGGCTAGACGAGCGAGCGAGGCGCCTAATGAATGTGCATGTAACTGCCTTCCTCTCTGTCTCTCTCTGTCTCGCTGGCATTCTCGTGTGCTCGCAGGCTGGTAGATATGACCACGATAACAAGGAGAGGGACGTGATCGTTTTGACCGTGCCTCGTGGTTATGTGTATATGCCGTGGTCTGGTTACGGCAGCGTTCGGAGTGCGATGCAGTCAAGAGAGAAAGAGCAGCCGCGCGCCAACCTCTATGGGCTCGAGAAGGGATACAAAGAGCAGCGGCTCTCCTTGGTTGCATAGATCTACGCACAGTCGCTCTGGCAGTCCACGGCCACGCCCATGGCGAGGCAGTGCGCCGCTTTGTGTGGCAAGATCTCAGAGGAGTCTGCGTTGGTCACGAGCTCGACCACGACGCTGGGCGTGCACGGCATGTACAAAGCCCTTTGCTTGGTGTCCTCTGGGAGTCGTCGCCACGCTGATGCGTTCACGTAGGTAAGACTCAGGATGAGGAAGTGGGCGTCCTGGCCGATGTGGAGTCGGCATCCACTGCGACTTCCGCTGCAATGACCTCCGATCCTTCCCCTGACGCTTCTTTCACTGGATGGATTGTCATGGAAGATCTGCGTCCTGCGCTGCGCCGCTTGTACGGAGTGCGAGATCGTGCACTGTGAGATGCGGCCGTGAGTACAGGACAAGCAGATCAGGAACTTCGCCTTCGTCCAGCTGGGTCAGATCGACCGGAGGCGCGACGACATAGATGCCGGCAAGAACAGGAACTGGTTGTTCATCGGGGAGTAAGATTTCGTTTCTGTCGACCTTCATCTCGCTGCTTCAGAAATGGAACACGCGATAGCCAAAAGCCTCGCCGTAGACCCCCAACCGTAGTGTATTGATTTGAACTACTTCTAATCGGCCGTAGCCACTCCCTGCATTCACAAAACGCCGTCAATATCGCATGGCTGGCATGTGAAGATCACGGTTATCCGTACCAGTGCGGCGACCTGTGCTTGTCGTGTCGTCTCCGTCTCGTCCCACTCCTCCATGGCCTGCGCGCGTAACCTCTCCTCGGCTCGAGCCTCTTCTTCTAGCAGTGCGGGGTCCTCGTCTTCACGGAAGCCGTAGTAGTCGGGCGTGATGCGCTTGAGCATGTCTTCTTTCGAGCGGCGAGGCGGCGGCGGCGCCTCTTTCTCAAAGAGCTCACGCACGCCGGGCAGGTTCTTCGCAGCACCAAAGTATTTGTATCCTTTCGTGCCTTGCACGATGGCACCGTCGGCGTCATAGGCCTGCGGCTGGCTGCGCGTGTAGTCGGAGCCACCGAGCTCGACGATGCGCTTCTCCCAGAAGTACTTCTCGCGGATGCGCCGGTTGATCTCGTCGTTCAAGTCGCGAATGACGTGCTCGCCAAGACCAGCTTCGGAGCGAATTCATAAGTTAGTATGGGGATTTACGGTCCGATGGAAAAATGCGACATACCATTCTGGATGTCGGCGACCTTCTTGGAGATCTCCTTGATGATCTGGCGCCGGTAGCGCTCGGCGTCACGGATGTTGTCGCACTCGGACGCGATGTGGGGGCGTCGGCTTTGCGTCGACACAGCGCAATGAGCAAAGCGATTCCGAGAGCGCGAGTTGCGCGAGTACGTACTTCTTGAACGTCTCGTTGAAGTCCTGCTTCATGGACGTCCATCGGTTCAGCAGGGACTGCGCCTTCTCCTCATTGCGCGCCATCTTGCTCGGGTAGCTTTTCGCTTCGTGGTGTGATGCAGGAGTTTGCTCGGTGGCTGGATGGGTCGCCGATGTCGCACGAAGGTTGCGTCACAAGTATAGGTTACTTGTGAATACTAAAACCAATTCAAAATACTAAACCAAGCTAATATTTTGAGGAGTATGGGTTCGAGAATGTGCTGGAGCACATGCGTCGACGATTCCGTTCCGCCCAGAGACACAAGGATCCCATGAGGTCGGCGTCCCTTGAGCGTTTCCCTGCGGAAGATCACTTGTCACTGTCGAACGTTCTTTTCACCCTGAGCTTTGCGAACATCGATGCGGATCAACGGACAGTAAAAACTCCGTGTGCCTTATATCAGTTTGTCGTCTCATCCTTTGCCCTTCCACATCAGGATTTACTCGCTGCGTCTAATGATATAAGGGATTCGGAAGTACGATGCGCTGCTTACTCCCCCACGAGAGTGGCATGACGCAAGCCCCACCAGTCTCAGATCTGTCCAGCTCCTCGCTGGCCATCACTTCGCCTTCTTCAACGTGGTCGTCAAGCCCTCATCTCATCGCCGCACCCTGCGCCGCATGGAGGTCGTCACGGCGCTCGCGGCTCTCGCCACCGCGGGCGTCGGCCTCGACACGCTCGTCGCCGCGCTCTCGGCCGTCGCGTCGCTCTGCCAGCAGATGAACGACTCCAAGACCGTCTGTACGCGCGCCTACGAGCGCCTGCGCGACCTGCTCGGCGAGCTCCAGAAGCTCCAGCGCTCCGGCCAGCCGCTGCCGGCGCCGGACAAGGTCGACAAGCTCGCGCGCCTGCTGCACACGTTCTTGGCGTTCCTGCAAAAGTACGTCGACCAACCGCTCGTGTACCGCCTCATGAAGTACAACGCCATGATGGACGAGCTCCGGCTCATCAACGAGGAGATCGACGCGCTCGTGGCGCTGCTCAACGTGTCGACGGCGCGCGTGGTGGTGGAGTGGCGCCAGCAGTGGGAGCACGACTGCGCGCTGCAGATGCAAGTGCTGATGGCGCTCGTGGACAGCAGCGCGAGTGTGCTGGGCGAAGTGCGCGACGCGCGCGCGCAGGTGGAGGCGCTGACCGTGCTCAAGTTCGAGTTCGAGCAGCGTGCGAGCGAGCGCAGCGGCGAGATGCTGGGGCTGCTCAGGAAGCTCTACACGCAGATGGTGCGCGTGTCCAAGGCCGAGGTGCCGGCGGTGCCGGCGTGGTTCATCCCGAGCGGCGACGTGGTGTACGAGCCGCGTCCGTTCGCGCAGGGCTCGTTCGGCGCGGTGCACTTTGGTCGCTGGAACTCTGGCGCGCGCGTGGTCGTCAAAACGCTGCTGGTCGACGACCTCGCCGGTGGCGGCAACAACAGCGCGACGCAGCGCCGCATCCTGCGCGAGATCGACATCTGGTACCGCTTGCACCATCCGAACGTGGTCAAGATGTTTGGCGCCTGCCACGTGTCGTCGCCGCCGTTCATCGTGTGCGAGGAGGCCGCGCACGGGAACGTGGCGGAGTATCTGGGTCGGTCGGAGCAGCACCAGTCGCAGATGTGGCGGCTGCTGTACCAGGCGGCGTTGGGCCTGGAGTACTTGCACAAGAGCCGCGTGGTGCACGGTGATCTGAAGCTGAACAATATCCTGGTGGGCTCGGACGGCGCCGCTCGGTTGGCCGACTTTGGCTTGAGCTCGGTGCGGGCGTCGTCCGCGACGTCGACTGCGTCGGCGGTGAGACGCAATGCCGCCAGTAACCAGGAGCAGACCGCTGGTGCGTTGCGGTGGCGTGCGCCAGAGTGCTTGAAAGGGAGACCCACGTTCGCGTCGGACGTGTACTCGCTGGGGATGTGTATCATCGAGGCTGCGACCGGCGAGCCTCCGTTCTCGATGTTGGCGGACGACATTGTGTTTCAGCTGCTGCGCCACGGCGAGATTCCGGACCAGCCCGACGAGCTGGACGACGAGGCGTGGGACTTGGTCGTGGCGATGACGAAGCAGCAGGCAAGCGAGCGGTGCAAGTTGGAGTTTGTGATTTCCAAATTGCTTCAGTTTGCAGGCGACAGGGACGGCCTCCCAGCTCAGAGCATCTTTAACTGTAAATCCAGATCGAGTATGCTGACCATGGCTTCGCTGTCGTCAACGACAACCAGTTCTTCGGCAGGAGGCCGCGACACAGACCCGCTGAAGTCCTCACCGCGAGGGACTGCGCCGGAAATCCCGACGTCCCAGTTTTCGTCGATGTCTCTCACGGCGTCTTCTCCAACTGTCTCCGCAATCGACGAGGCCACGCCAATGTCCGAGTTGATTGCCGCGCTCCAAAGTGGCAAGACGACGAGTCGCAGCTGCAGTGCGCTGCGGTGGATCTACCGCCACGCGTACTACAACGCCATCCGCCCACAGATCGTGGCTTGGGGAGGACTCGATCTCCTGCTCTCGATGCTGAAAGATCCGTCGAGTGGGTATCACCACCAACTCTACGCGATCATCACCTTGACGTATATGCAACACCGAGACCAAGGAGCACTTTCTGTCGAGGACGTTGAGGAATTGAAAATGTACATTCGCGAGCCGACGTTGTCGGATCGCTTGACCTTGGAGCGGATGCTTGATTCGACCCACACGGACAGCGAACGGACAGAAGCGATTGAGACAATCGCAAACATCCTTCACGTAAAGCCCACGACGCACGGGCTCGACTACCTCGCGCCACGCGTTGTGGACCTCGTGCAAGACAGCGACACGTGGGTCTCCATCGCAGCGACCCACTGTGTCGACATGTTTGCGGTGATCGAGCCGTCGACCACTGCGACGATGCTCGCTCGTGGGTTACTCCAATCGCTTCTTTCGCTCATTCGCAGCGGGACTCGTCGCCAACGCGAGATCGCCGCCGAGACGATCGGACAGGTCGTGGCCGGCAACCACGCTGCTAAGTTGCAGGTATCGAAGATGGGAGGAATCGACTTGCTCTTGGAGCTATTAAAGACAGGCGTCGGCGAACAGAAGATGGCCGCGTGCACGGCGCTGGCGTCGCTTGCTGATGACTGCGACGAGAACAAGGAAAACATTGTGAACGCCGGTGCCGCGCCTCTTCTAATTGGGCTGGTCCGATCGGGGTTGGACGAAGAACCGGAGCGAGCTGCTTGGGCGTTGGTGTTTCTCACGGATTCGCATCCAGCAAACCAGGTCGTCGTCGCGAAGAGCGGCGCGATCGGTCCGCTCGTTGCGCTTGTGAAGCGAGGATCGCCCCAAGAGATCGAAAACGCAGCCGTCGTGCTTCGGAATCTAGCCGCCAACTGCGAAGGGTTCAGTCTCGCGGTCGCGTCGCTGGGCGCGCTTGACGTGTTGGTGGATGTAGCTCGCTCGACCAAAGACGACGGCGCGAAGACGGGCTGCCTGGCAGCGCTGTGCGCTCTAGCTGAGACGCGTTCGAACGCGCGAACGTTGGATCAGTTGGGAGTGGTCGCCCTCGCGGAGCAAATCGCGAGCCACGGGAACGAGCACCAGCAAACGTACGCCACGCAAATTCTGAGCGCAGTTCGAGGCGACGACGTCAATGCATCGACGCAAGCGAAAGCCGCCGGGCGTGATTGTGTGTACGGAGGCGTCATCGATCAAAGCACCAGCCTCGAGGATCTGGTGAGTGTACTGCGCGGGCAGGATGCGCACCGTTCCAAGACGGCGCTTCAACGTTTGTTCCGCTACTCGCTCCACATTGTCGCCGGCGAGGTTGTCGAGGCATGCGGAGCTGTTGGAACGCTCTCGCGTATTTTGAGAGACCGCACGCGCAGTTTGCACGACCGAGCCTACGCGTTCGGGTGCGTGTGGTGGCTGGAATGGTTCGGGCTCGGCTTGGAGAAAGCTGCGCTCAACGAGCTCAAGGGAGCGCTCGTGCGACCCACGATGGTCGAGTTGTCTCGCCTCTACGCTTCGATGCAGCCACCTCAGCCAACGGAGGAGCGTGTCGAGGCGATCGAGGTGTTCAGCTGTCTCCAGAAGTCCGTCGGAGGCGATCTTGGGTTCTCCAATTTCGTGGCGCCGATCGTTGGCGCGCTGGAGAGCACCGACAGCGTTCTCTCAGCTGCTGCGTGCCAGGCAGTGGCCACCCTTGCGATGGAGTTACCCGACGCTTGCTCGCTTATGGTCGAGCGTGGGGTGCTTCCGATCTTGATCCGTCGCCTCACTCTCGGTAGCCAGAGAGAGATCGAGTTCTCTGCCGAGGCACTCGAGTTCATCGCACGAAGCGGCCCTGAGAACCAGGCGCGAGTTGCCCAAGCAGGCGCGATCCCTCCAGTCGTCGCACTCGTCCACCGTGGCGCCCCGGAGCTCAAGCTCTACGGCGCCAAGGTGTTGAGCCAGATTGCGAACGACAACCCAGTCAACCAAGACACGATCGCGTACGCTGGTGCGATCGGCCCTCTCATGGACCTCGTTCGGTCGGAGAGTGACAGCAACGCGCTGAACGGAGCCGCGACGTTCATGTATCTCTGTAACAAGAGCGAGACAGCCGCGTCCTTGGCCGTGTCTCTCGGCGTTGTGCCAGTGCTCATCCAGTTGCTCAAGGGCACGACGTACGACTTGGCTCGGCTGGCGGCTGTGTCGGCGCTCTTGGAGCTCTGCTCTCGCGCGTCCACGCGGCCGCTCGTGCTTCGCATGGGCGTGCGCGAGGCCTTCGAGTACTTCGCGAGCGTCGCGACGGGCGAGGACCGCCGCGTCGCGCAGGACATGCTGGAGCAACTCGGATTCTGAGAAAGTACACCTCATGTGATTGATAATGTCCCTGACAGATCACAGCCCGATCAGATCCCGCCTATCGATCGCAAGATCAGTCCGGGATCTGAGAGGGACTGAAGCACGATCGAATTGCAAGATCATGTTGGATCATTGTCAACAAAATCTTAAGTGTTTGCTTCATGAAGAGACAGGAATTATGTGTGCGAGTGACGAGTGAAGTAGAATCTCGTTTATTCAACTCGGAGCAACCCATGTGAACATGGTGCCGTGTTGGCGTTGCTTTCAGTCCGATTGCTCCCAGATTTGATGCCTGCATCATTTTCCAAAGTATCTCATTCTCAGGATTGTTTCTGAGAGGTATTACGCTAATTTTAAAGTGTTTAGGTGCAAACATTCGGCTTACTGCAATATTTACGGTAACAAGGGACTGGTGAGATGGCTACACAATGGGTTGGCGCGCGCGGTGAGGTAGAGAAGCTACCTCTCCCACCCACGACCTCAGATTCACACGCAACACAAGCATTACGCGTGGAAAGAAGCTCTCCTTCGATGTATAGGACGAAACTTCCATTTTCTCTGACCTGTCTCCAGAGGCAGCCCACCAACGGCTCAGCTCCGTCCACACAGCTTGAGCGCCGTCACAGGACCAGAAGATGTGGGTGATGCTGCCGCCGAGAGCGCTGTGGTGTGGGCAATGCGGGCTTCCGACTTTTTGGGTCGACAGGCCCCAACCAGAGAGACGCCGGCCTTTGATGCGCGTGGGGAGATACCGTTGGTAGCTTGTGGTGTGGGGCCGCGTACGAATACGCGTACACGACAGTGTTGACAGCGCGGCCCCCATTACCGCGTCTTCTGCCTGGATCTGGAGCCCTCGGGCGCGGACCGCCTCCACCGCCACTGACCTTGAGCTGGTCGGAACCCGGTCGGTCTTGCTGGTGTCGTCGATCCCCAGCCTCACGCCGACGGTGACGAGTGGGTGGGGATCGAACCGCTTGATGGGGTGCCCGGCCCGCCGTGCTAGCGCCGCTTCTCCGCTTGCTGAGCGCACCTGCCCGAGATCTTTGGGCGACGTCGGCGAGAATTCTCGGAGAAGGTGAACGCGGTCACCGAGGGAGCAGAGGCACCACACATCCGGGAGCGAAGGATGCGGCCGCACAACGTCGAGGGGATCCGTACATGTGGATAGTTGTAGAAGATAGC